>JAUMGZ010034192.1:0-19496 GCA_032359645.1 Pododesmus macrochisma | reverse complement strand
CTAGTGCAGGGAGATAACTCTGCCTGGCACAATATTGAACAAAGAGAGTTTCATTCTTCAAATAAAATTATTACCAACTATGACCACTCGTTTTACTCGTCTCTTCGTTCTGAACACAAAATATATAGTTTTACTGTTTTCTTTTAACTTTTACTGTTGGTAACTGAAAGGGCATAACTAAAGGAAAAAACAATGGCGGCCATCCTGTTTTCCTAAAGTGAAGGATGTGCCAAATGGAATGATATTTCTATCCTAAGCAGAATACTATTTTGATATCATGCCTGAATTATGAATGTTTAGAATAACTACACGTTATAATTATTCATGTTTTACAATATAAGCATGAAACAAATTGTATCTTAGAAGCATAAAATCTGGTTTTTCTCCATTAAAAAAGTACTATATTTTTCGAAAAAATTGACAATTTTTGCTTTTCTTAAAAAATAAACCTGGTGACACATATATATTTTCCCCGTCGAATTCAAGAAAATATAATGTAGAGTCTATGTCATTGTTTAGTGTTTTTTTTTTAGAAAAACGTAAGAACGCGAAATAAGAAAATATTGATGAACCGTTACCATGGTAACTATTGTTAAAAAGCCTGAAATTGATATTTCAATGAATCTGTATCAAATTTGAGTGCATCAATATATTTCTTTTTTACCCAAAACAAAAGAATAGCAATATGGTTAAACATTGTCACTGCAATTCTATGCATATATAGTTTGGTTAAATTTTGGTGACCTTTTACTTTCATGCATGTGTCAGAACGTGTAAAATGGAAACAGCTATATTAGGCGTTTTTGACCGTGAATAACAAAAAAACTGAATGGTCAAAAATTTCTTTTTTTCCATTTCATAATAGGTTTTAGTTCAATATTACTTATCAAGTTTCAAAATGCATAACCTTAACTTTTTAAAAATCACTCTAACTAGCAAACCTTACCTTAAATATAAAAGTAAAAAACGGTTTTTATATTTATTGTTCACGTCAAATTCAACAGGACAGGTTATGGTCCAGCGATTGTGTCTCTCCGTCTGCAGCCCGGTAAACCGGACACAAAGAACGCAGTGCACCACGTGCCAGTTTTTGAAGATTCAAGGTTAATATAATAATCAATCATTCTTTTTTAGATCCGTGATCATAAATACATTGACATATATCGATGTGCAACAGTTACAAGTATTGACATGGCGAATTTTTTTACTAGGGATTCAAGAGGAAATGGGCATTTGAAGGGAAAATTCTCGAAATACTATGATTGTAAGGTGTCAGTACACTGGTTACATGATTTGTATGTGCTTAAGGTATCTCCTATGGTAAAATACCAATTTTCACTATGAAAGATGGTGTAACTTAGAAACTGAGCAAATCAAATACGTATTCGTAAAAATTGGAGATCAGGAACGCATTGCTGCTTATAAAGAGATCGTGAACTGCAGCAACATATTTTTCTCTGTTATAATTTAATAAAAAAAATGCTTTAATTGTGCATTTACAAATACATATGCTTGCGTATATGTTTAACATCTAAACTCAAAGTTTCAATGTAAAATGTGTGTTTCATATATCAACCTTTAAAACAAATATAGGATATGTTGCTCGTTCAGCTCCAGATAAAGATTGACAGTTACATTAATGCACTGGTATATAATTAATGAGGAGTAGGTGTTATGAGAATGAAGTGTATGTATTGATTTTAACGTCAATTTGTTATTCTTTTTATTCTTGGGCTGAATTGTTTGATACGGCTATTGTTAGTTTGTCAATGTCTTTCGTTCTGTTAATTCATCGCATCCTGTTTTAGTCCATCTGGACCAAAGGTCCAAGGCGGACTTTCCTTGCACAAATCCTGCCCGTCGTCCGTCCGTTCGTCATAAACTTTTCACATTTCCTAATTCTTCTCTAAACTTGCTAAGAAGTATCCCTAGGGAGAGGAGGTTGAAAAAGGAGTTCGACCCTCAGGGGCGCCATTATATAAAATAACGGGACCAAAAGGAGGAACATTTCACAAAATTTCAAAATTCTTCTAATAAACTAGAAAGCCTTGAGCTAGGCTATACTCATGTTTAATTTTCAACAAATTACACTAGAAAATAAACTTAATAAGATATCTTATCATGTACTTTGTAATGTACTCTATGTAGTTTATAAGATATCTTATAAAGTTTTTACCATCTTAGGTCTATGAATTAATGTTATGTTGGCTTGTCATACTTTTTGAGTATTGGTACACTACTTTCCATAGCAAAAATAAAACTACGCGGGTATACATGTAGAACCTAAAATCAGTTGAAAGCCGCCGAAAGTTATTTTTTGGTTTATGACGATGCAATGTCGAATAAAGACTGAATGATTTGCCTCATTCACTTCTATGTACAATGTTTGCATATTTGGACTGTTCATGTCTCTTAAGACTGGCCAAAGCCGAAAATTCTGCACCACAGGCCAAACACGAAATCTTCTTGGCACCCGCACATATTGTCTCGTGATCATTCTTCTTGTACACACTGCAAAAACTTTTCGAACAAACACTGCAGCTGAATGGTTTTACACACCTAAAACCCAATCCCGGCTTTGCAAGGGGGTGTCGACCTTACATGAGTCGATATGACCCCTTTTGTGGTGCTAATATCTAGAAAGGAGCCATCTTATGGATACATGGCAACGCCATCTGAAAATAAAAATAGAAATTGGTCTCGATTACATATATAATATATGTGAAACTCGTAATGAAATGTTGTTGAAATCCTTTCTAATACATTATAAAATGCATTCTCATTCTTAAAACACACACACACACACACACACACACACACACACACACACACACACACATATATATATATGCCTGTTAGCATATACATATCCAATGATTTGCATATTATATTTGCCATAGTTGCAGTGCGTTCCTGATCTCATTGCACTGATGCGTTCACTGATCTCATAGAAATATTTGCACTACGTTTACGATCGCATAGACATCACATTGTCGACATGGACATTCTCGTTTTATAAGCACATTATATTGACATTCGAGTAGAAAATAACCATACGCGTAGAAGAAAGTATATTTAACTAATATTTATACAAGAAAACACCAGCATGCTTATGCAACTATGAAACAGATAATTATGTTTAAGTAGCGTTACATCGTGCTGATATGCCACGTGTATGCATATTTCACTTTAATTAACTTTCATGATGATTCAGTGTATTGACAATGCCATCTTCTGGTTGATTAGATTATTTACATAATATTCCCTATACTAACATGACTGTTCAATCAAAAAAGCAGAAGTATTCACTGTTTCCGCATTGACAACTTATGCTCTTCATTATCCACGTTGTGTATCCTGCACTGCGGTGTTGATAGCCACTGAGTTCACGATCTCCTGTTTACCTGGGTGGTCTGTCCGTCAACTGTTACTTGTCAACCATCCATTGCACACCTTTAATATTTCACATTCTTATTCGTCGGGACCCAAGGTGCTGCGTGTAACCCACTCTTTGTACACACTTCTTCCCATAACACATTGTATTAATATCTAAAAAGAATAATACAATGTCATGTGCATTTTGGTATCAATGAAACATAAAAAAAAAGAAAAAAATGGAATATATAACTGCAAGTATTAAAATTCAATAAGTTAAGAAAAACAACTGTATGTGTTCAACAGCGCCAACGCGACTTTACATGTCTACATTTTATTAAAATAGAAGTTATATAATATAATTTTAAGACTGAATCCGAAAGTAAAACTTAACAAATCCTCGTGGTCTGTCACAATGTACGTGATAAGTTATATCAATCTCGTGATGTTCTTTTTTACGGATCTGACGGGTATATATATAGTGTATTCGTGATATTTTATATCTTCATATCAAGAGTTTGTGGACTTTATGTGATGTCGAGACTCGTCGCTCAGGAGGACTACTATATTCACTATTATCCCGATCATTGGCAGTGTCAGTCTGTATGTTTTACCAGTCTAGACAAATCAGTATCCAGTTCATGTGTCAAGGTATAGATAGTTTATTTATTAGAACTGACATTTCTAGAATATTCAGTATACCAAAACATGACAATATTGGAAATTGTTCCCAGTAATTTTAAAATATAACTTCCCTATTTGTTTCTTACGAATAAAATATTCGCAATTGAAGGATACGACTGATGAACAACCTTGGTACTGTAACTATTTCTTTTTAGTTTGAATACCTACTGTAAGCATACACAAGTGTGTTAAATGTGCTAATATTAATTTATTTCTTTAAACTATCAAGTCAACAGTGCTTTCTCAACCTTTATAATTAAGAGACATAGGATCGACGAGTTTCATGTTAAAATCACACTATGTTTTTGTTCCATAATGTTTTTGATTATATGTCAATGAAACACTGAAAACAACGTTTAAATGTCCGTATTTATGTTTATTACACGAATTTCTGCACCTTAATATGTGTGTAAAATTGTTGTCGGTACGGCACAAAATCGACTCAAAACCAGCCCGTATTCACACAACCCCGACTTGACCCGAAGAATGCACAGGCGCATTGAAGACAAACATGACGTCAGATAAACATATCGTAATGACATATTCCACAAAATGATTTACATTCAGAACTACTTGTAATTTATACTCCACTTCTTTGTAGATCATTCAATAAATAACCTTTGCTAAAATTTACTTATTGAAGAATAAAAATCACAAGATTCACCTGTAATTCACATGATTTGGATTGTTATTTGTAGAATTGTTTAACTAATTATCATAAAACCAAGACGTGTTCCACAAGTAATTAACAAATTAAATACCCTTTGGTAACACAGTGTTGACCGTCAATATGTCTAAATGCAATTTACATTTAAAGTTTTTTTTTGAGAGGCCTTAAATAAGGTTATTTGACTACAAAATGTACACCTGGACAGTCAAAAAGTAGGTAGTGTTTAGTGTGAGTTAAATCATGTGTCGAAGCATTGCACGTGGTTCTCATATAGCATAATGTATAGTTAATGGGCCCGATGTAAAGAGACGACCTAAAACGATCCACTATATTTTGTTAATTAAGACCATTTAAAAAAGAGAAAAGGCGCAATAGTACGTCTTTACATCATATCTATTGAATCACAGCAAGTCTGCAGTTTTTCAGATACCAACATTTGACACGAAATTCGTCAATCCTATGTGTTTAAAGCTTACTTTTTAAAGCAAAATAATATTCATGTATAACTGGTTTATATTCTGTTGCGTTTTCTGCCTTCGGCCTCGGGAAATAGCTCATCGGGCTTACCCAAAACACCGAGGGAATATAGTTTTGACTGTTTTCCTTATAGGCATGAAATATTTGTTTTGTTACCCAAGAAATGTCAACAAAATGTCCTTAGTGCATGATGTTTCTTTTACTTAGAAATAAGATGATGCAAATATTCTTGTTGCTCCCTTAATTACATTTTTTGGTGATGTTGAGTCTCTATTATCCATCAAATTGAAAAATCCCTGCTCTGTGTTATTCTCAGAACCGCTCCATTATGTCGTTTGCCGTTAACGTAACCAAGCGCAAAGTCTAAGTCGCCAAAACGCTTCAGATTTGTTCCATGACGTCGTTGTCATGGTACTCGGAAGTAGTTTCAGAGCATGTTTCCGGTACGTGCAACTGTTTCCCAGCTGCATATATTTTGCCTTGATTTCTACTGGGCAAATAGTCAAACTTGTTTTCCTGAATTTATATAGAGAGTTGGGTAACAGATTTAAATATTATCGACCGACCGACCGACCGACCGACCGACCGACCGACCGACCGACCGACGGACCGACATACAGACAGACAGACAGAACCAAAATAGAGGTAAATATGAAACTGTATCTTAAACATATACTATTTATAAGAGGAAAGAGACAATACTCTGTTTGAGACACCCCCGTTCCGAACCCCTGATCTTGCTCGAATCAAAGCTTCAGAGTCTTCTTGTGAATTAGTGTCTATTATATAAGGACTATTTAAAGGGAGGAAAAGTCTTCGGAAGACAACGCTATATTATATATGTATCGCAGTGTTTGGGCCTATTTATTAGCATTTGAAACACAAACATTATTGTCAAAACTCTTTAAAATGTAAATTTGATTTAAAGTTGCTAACTTTTAACATACACTGATTTTTGATACAAAGTAATAATGCGTCCTACTAGCACACCGTATAACAGCCATCACATGTTCGTGGCAAATTAGGGAAATTAAAAAGGCAAAAACATACGATCGTGGAAAAATATATTTGAAAATAGCCAAAGAATGGATTATCTTTCCAAAGCAATAACTTAAAATGTATGGACTTAAGACGGTGATCTACAATATTGCAGATAATGCTGGAATGTGTATGAACCCAGTTCAAAGTCGCACACGTTCCCAGTTCCCAGATAAGCATTTCGATAGAATAAGATTATAGAGTCAATGAAATATATAAAAATTAAAATAATATAACTGCAATGATAAAATTCTTATAAGTTAAGAAAAACAACTGTCCTTGTTTAACTGCACCACTGCAACTTTACATACCTACGATGTAATAAAATAGAAGTTATATAATATTATTAAAATCCTGAAACCGAAACTAAAACTTCACAAAACCTCGCTATCTGTCGAGAGCTGCCTGATACGTGTTATCAGTCTCGTGATGTCCTTTTTTACGAATCTGACAGGTTTACATACAGTGTATTCGTGATCCTCAGTACATTCCTATCAAAGTTCAATGTACATTATACGATGTCGAGATTCGTCATACATGAGGACTACTTTTGCAATATTATCCTGATCGTTTGCTATGTCAGTCTTTTTTGGTTATCTAAAACTATAGAGTCTTCACAGTTCAGTATCCAGTACAGGTGTCAAGATAGATGGTTCATTTATAAGAGCTCGCATTTCTAGTATGAATCCATAAGATAAACATATTGGAAATGTTCCCGCTAATTTTAAAATGTAACTCTCCAGGTTGTTTCTTACCCATAAAATGTTCTCACTTAAAGAAGTAAATACCAAACCAAATATACATTTATTAACTAAAAAAGGAAAACATCACGGGCATCTATCAAAAAACTAAAAGCGAAACGAGGTGCTCGCGATATGGCAGGCGTTTCATGCTACACATGTGTCACCCGCTGCGATGCTTCCTTATAATTCTTGTGTGTCTTAAAGGATACTTAAATGTTGGTTTAAAACCAAATTAAACTTAAACACGTGTGTTCAAACTGTAGATATTCAATCTACAAAGCAATAATTTATTTCTTGCACTGAAGTCATACACTAATTCTTAGAGAACAGTTTATATGTTAATACGTAGTGTAGAAGTTATCTGCGCTTTTATGGATAACAAACAAATTTTGGCATATAATGATTATGTACACAAATCTAATGCAGGCTTGTGTTATCGTTATTACCACATAAATAAGTTGTATTTTGAATGATCCTACCCTAGGTTAATTTCGCTATAGAACTGAATTTAAATGTTCCAGTTTGACCATCTGCTAGATATATATCAGCCATCTGTGGTAAACGTTGAACGGTAACATATTAGGCTACATTAACGATCAGTAAGGTCTATTGTAGTCTGTATTTTAGAGACTTATATTACTCTGCTTCGGAGGTAGTCGTAGTGAGGTTAGGTGACGACTATTCTTTCATCCGCTGTATCAAGGATAAATTTCAACATAGCAGACGCAACAACCTGTATAGTTAATCTTACCATTTAAAGCAAAATAATATTTATGTATAACTGCATATGTTATAGTTAATTGCGTTTCCTGCTACCAATTATTACAGCTGTGTTAATATAATGATATCACCTTTGCTGACGAGAACTGGGTTGTTTTAAACTCGCGTCCAGAGGAATACGTTTAAAAAATTCTTGTTTGGCTATGCGCACATTTAAAATGTTGGCAAGACAATTTTGTAATATTGTTGGGTTGTGGTTTTTGTACATCATAACCAACCTGATATCCTTCGTTTGCTCTTTGGCTTTGAAACTTTGATTTAACTAAATCGTGTCTATTCTAAATTCATTTTCTCTATAGTGTCCATTAATGACGGCTGCTTCGATGCAAGATCTGGAATTCGGGATGGGGGCGTCTCGCACAGAGTTTTGGCTCTTTCCTCTTATGAATATAATATTTTTTGGAGGCATGTTTCAGATTGCATTTTTGTATTATTGGCAATGTTCAATTATAAAACAAATACACAAAATGCCAATCTATATGTACTTAAGGAATTTGAACATGCTACTCCATTCACACTTTTTTTGTCTCGACAGTAAATAGAAAATTACCAAACTTTCATCAGTTATCCCATGAATGAATGATTAATACCAGCACAAAAGAAATAATTTTTAGTCTGAGTGGACTTTTTTTTTATACCACTATGTCATCGTCCGTCCGTCATTAACTTTAACATTTCTGATATCACGAAACCACTTGGACAATTTTGATGGATAACAAAACCTTGCTGTGCTTCACCTCCTACATGGCGGAACTCCCATTTAGTATTGCCACTTTGGCTTCCAAGATAGCATACCTACGCTGTCTGAAACCGTTGGCCGATGGTTGGCGTTGGGCGAACAACGTTGGCCCAACGTTGGACCAATGTCATCATGTTGCTCTTTACTTAAGTGCCCATGGAACCTGGAAGAACTATGTTGGCCAAACGTTTGTAATGTGCTATTTTTTGTGCCACAGTTAATTGGGAAAGATACGTTGGCCCAACGTTGGCCGGATGTCTGCAATGTGTTACTTTCTCTAGTGTGGTGTTTGACCTAACGCTAGCGTGTTGCACTTTACTTTTATTGAGAATAATAACATTATAAATATTTGTAATTTTCATTCAATACAATTTGTTTGAAACTGAAGATGAACGAAAAACATTTGTGATGATGTATAATTCAATAAGATTTAAAAATTAAAGTGTGAGGTACATTTTAATTGCCTTAGTGTATTTATCATCATTCAAAATAAGGTTCATATCAGGATTAATTGATTTTATGATAGACATTGTTTCGCAGCTAGATGACGGATTTCGGTTGGTTGTTGGATAACGTAACAGTCACATTTGAGTAGGCTAACGTTGGGCCTACGTATGTAAAATCACTGTCTGTGAAAGGATATTGGATCATTGCCGGGTCATCAGTGGGCATATGTAGGTTAAAGCACCCTTGGTTCAAGGATGATGGGCCAATGCTGGGCCTCCGTCATATATAAAGTTGGGCCAACGTTGGGCCTCTGTCATTCCAAATAATGTAGTAATTGGGTCAACGTAGAACCATCACATTGGGCCAACGTTGACCCACTTTGCACTTAGAACATTGGGCCATCGTACTTTGCCAACTTTGGGCCAACGGAGCTCGATTTGTTGGGCCAACGTTGATCCAACGTGGGTATGCTTTCTGGGTTCTGATTCGCCGAGACCTTTTCGGCTTCTGCTAAGAACCGTTCACTTGTCCGTTAGAGAAATTTTCATGAAACTTTGTGTAGATTTTCCTTACACGATTCCCTTTCAGATGTTTTACCGAAGTTGTCAAACTCTTTTCAATATGGCCGCCATTGTATCTTATTGGTTAAGATCTTTTCAACTTATTGTGAAGAACCGTTCGTCAGATTTTCACTAAAATAAACTTCATGTAAATGTTCCTTGCATGGTCTCCGTTCATATTAATGTACGACGTTGCCGAACGCCATCCAATGTGGACGCCATGAAATTTGATTGGCTGCGACATTATCGATTCCTTCGTCAATAATTGGTGCTCAGATTTCACGAAACTTAATGTAGATGTTCAGTGCATGTCCCTTTTTCATCATTTTTCATCACAGTTGCAAAATACTATCCAATACGGCCACCATGGCAAAGACTTTTCAAACTCTTGTCAGACTGTTTATCAGACTTTTACGAAACTTGATATAAATGATCCTTGCATGATCTTCTTTCAAATGTGTGTCTTATGTAGCCGACCTCAACCCTTCAAGGCTTCCGATAGGCAGAATCCTTTTTATCGTCTTTTCGAAACCTGTTCTCATATTTTCATAAAACATAATGTAACTATTCCGTATATGGTTCCTTTCAGATATCTGTCCAACATCACCGAAGTTCATTTTATATTGGCATCATGGCTCTCTTTTTATCTGAAACGTTTTTGCTTCTAGTCGGTCAGACCTAGAATATACTGTGGAATTGTAGCTTTGCATACAATGTTTATTCAATCTGGTTGCAAGATATGCATGCATTATAAATGTATACATGTTTAACGTTAAGGCCGTATGGGCTTCTTATTATTCAAATATTTTTACTTGTAGGTAACATAGAAGAGGAATCATAGAATATTAGATTACATGCTGTGAAACAAACCAAATAAACGCTACACATATGGTAAACAAGAAGTCCAATTCAAACTTTAATGATAGAAATTCATCATATTACCTAGTGTAGAAGTCGTCCACAAGCTGTATTAACAGAAGTCCAACAATAGAAGTTCAGTGCTGCGGAATGGACAACAAGTCAAGTACTTGTGAAAATAACCAATACTTTGTGGTCAATGAGGAAATACAGTAAACCATATTTCAATTATTACTGCACTACTGTTAATAGCCGACATCATGGCAAGTGAAATAGAGAAGCGCCTTAAAAAAGATTTTATATGTTCATTTGACATGATACCAGCCTCAATGAGTCCCCTTTATATTTATGATATACGTAAAACTATTTTACACTTAATAGTGTCAATACAAGATACCACGAAAACTAATGATGAGATTGTTAATCTCAATAATGTTTTAACAGTACTATACTTTTTGAATGATGACAAAGAAAATTCTTTAAAACATTGTGATACATCTCTGACGATAGATTCAAATAATTTGACAGCTGTTGCAAATAGGTGCCATATTTATTTAGAAACTGATGAATTAACTAAAGCTGAAGACGCACTCAAAACATTAACAGAATTAAGAAGCAAAGCAGATTTCAGGGATAAAGAGCTTGAGGCAAGGGCAGGAATGGCATATGGATATTCACGTCTTGGGCGACAGCATTATCAGAAAAGTGTTGAATTGTACGAAGAAATCCTAAAACAAAAGCCTAACCCCCATTGGAGCTTTGGTCTGGCATTGGCCTTAAAACATCAATGTCCCTTTTTTTAACTCAGTTGAGAGCACGCATAGTCAAACAGGCAGCATTGAGAGGGTTGCAAGTCTGTTTTATGAGGTTGCTACTGGGAAAACAGAGGATGTATGGCGTGGGAAGTCATGGGTCCAACTAGCCACAATCCTGTATGAAAAAGACAATAATAAAGCGCATGTAGGAATCAATTTGCACCAGAATATTAAAGGTCTTACATCAAAAGATTGCTTCGATAAAGCGTACGAGTTATGTCCCTCTGTACCTTATGTTCTAGAGAGCTGTGGAAAGTTCTATAGATACTTCAACCTTTTAAATGAATCAGAACGGTTTTTACGACGTGCTGAAGAGTTGCATCCCACAGTATTCACTTATCATCATTTAGCTCTAACTATTAAACGAAAGGTTGAAGTAGAAGTAAACGTTAAAGGCAGAATGGAGAGGGGTTTAGGGCAACGTAGATGGTACAGGAACCGCCCTAATAAAAATTACTCTAAAAGCATGAGAAATGTCCAGGAAAAGTTACCAAAGCCCCTGGACACGGTTTGTTGTCTGAAGCTCTAGATTTGTTGCAGAAAGCTTATGACCTGTCACACCAGACTGATATATGGATACTTTATGAAAAAGCTTTGATACATAGGATGCTTGATGACAACAGAGAAGCAATATCATCCCTTAAAAGAATAGCTGCAAAATCGAAAAATGAAATTAAGAGGCTGGGAGTATTGGTGAATGCATACGAACAACAAGGATATTGTTTAATTGAGATGATTGAAAACGGAGATTCAAAAGAACCTTTAAGTGATAAAAAGGAAGTCACACATTTATTTTTCAAGGCTATAGAATTACAAGCAGGTATACTGAGAAAAGCACCAGAACTAAAAGGAGCGCAGAGTCCATTTAGAACTGTTGACAAGAAAGATGCATTGGCACACCTAAACCAGTTACTTGATCGTCATTCAAAACGCATTAGGTTGTATGAAGAAGAGGACGTGGCCACCAGTAACAGCGGGCGTGATTACTGCAGCAAAGCGAGAAGTCATATGGCACAGGACCAGTACTATGCAGCAATTTATGATTTGTTCAAGGCAACCCAATTCACGGAGGAAGTAAATACGATGGAGGAAGATTTGTATAGTCAGGTCTACTTCGAAGGAGCAGTGCAAGCTTACAAGAACAAGGAAATCGCTTTAGCACATACACGGTTCAAGGAAATCTACACAAAAATGCAAACATCAGAGTCTGATGTAGAAGGTGAACAAAGGGATCAAAACGAATACTACTATATACAGTTCATACACCTTTGTGCAATGCACTGCAATTATGCCCATAGAGTATCCAAACTGTTGCAAATGTACACCGGCATTAACCACCTAATCAACACTGACAGTTGTATGATAGGTAAAATGAAACCTAAAAACATTAGAGAGGTAATGAGATCTGTGCGAAAGATTGTTATACTAATGCACAAGGATGACGGGTGTCCACAAAAGGACTATCACATAGACCTAGCCGTTGGCGTAGAGCATGAACAAGGACAAAATAAGATTGCCGTGATGTCGGAACCTGGTACCGAGTTACCGCCTGTGTTAAACATCCCCTCTATACCACACATAACATGTCCTGTTGAACTGGACATTATGGACACCATGACGTCTGAACATGAACAGTTTCTCAAGGACGTGTTTGCTCAAGTTATTACGCTGTCTTGAATCCATAGCTAATATCGTATTCTAACAATCAGTGGTTAAAGTATGTATGTAACAAATGTTCAAAAGGGGTCTGACAAAAGAAGCTTGCTTTACATTTCATCATGTGGCATAAATGTTACGTAAATACTCCTGATTATCAAGTTTTGCTAAAATCGGGTTGTGAATGCTACTTAACTTCCCATGGACAATTGGTTTGTGTTTAACTCAACAGTTACTCTACAATGAATAACAAACAGTTGATAAGACATAATACTGGATACTTTAATGTGACAGTTATAATTAAATCAACAAATTCGTGTTGTTTATGACATTTAGTTAATATAACATTGTGTAGCTACAGGCTAGTATCACAAATATTGAACTGTTAAAAAATATTCTTTAGCACATGTTCGATTCACTAAGAATTATCACTTTAAGTATTACATACAAATATTGTCTCATAAATTTATGTCAGGAAAAATAACAATTCACACCTTTTTCCTGTATTCACCTTTCTTTAATTGTTTTAGAACATTCCTATTTTGACTGAGAGTATACCTAAATTATGGACTTGACATAATTTTATGAGTTTTTTTAAAGGAATTTTTCTAAGTAGCAACTCCTTTTGCTACCAAGACTTTATTTATATATTCTAAATCATTTTCTCTTGAAGTAGTGAAAACCTTGAATCTATCGAGGTCTCGTCATTCAGAACAGTTTTTTTTCCATTTAAGATATTGTATTCATTTATGGTCCAAATTTGTATTATCAAAAAATCATAAAAACGAGATTAAATTCTGTCTTACTTGAATGTTTTTACATTGATTAAAAATAGGTCTTTGTCTTTTTGCTTCAATCAGTCGAAATTCAGCAGTTATATTCACGACACTAAACAAGACTTAATTGAATAGCAGTGGCTTCATTTCTTTCTGTATTCAAACACAGTATAATGCATGTTTTCATAACTGTTCACTGTATTAAGCCATGGCATTCTATTTGTGATCATTTTTATTATATACATCTAATTAAACGTTGTAATATAATGTCGCCATTCACTACTTATTAATGTTTTAGTTGTTGTTATATACCTAATGTTTTTAAAGAGGTTTGTGATGCTTCCTTTTAAGTTGATAACTGTATATGGATTGTTGCCACTATATTCGTCATATCTCGTCCATTGTCGTCGTCGTCGTCGTCGTCGTCGTCGTCTTCGTCGTTGTCGTCGTCGGTGTAAACATTTCACATTTTCTACTTCTTCTCATAATCTACTGGACCAATTGTATCCAATCTTCTTTGTAGGAAGTATCCCTAAGGGTAGAGGATTCAAATTTGTTCAAAGGAAGGGGTCCGGCCCCCAGGGGTGACACTAGGGCGCCAAAGGGGATTTGACAAAATTTCAAAAATCTAATAAATTAGGAGGGTTAGAGCTTAAGGCTTTGATACATAGTGACTTTAGGTAATCGGGGACCACGTTGTTTAAGGTGTGACCCTGAGGTCAAAAATGGGTTACGCGTTTTGTGGTCACAGTTTAACACTTTTTCAAATGTGTTAACTTTTCATATTTTCGACTTCTTATCCAAAACTACTTTGCCAACTTCATCCAAACTTGGTAAAAGGCATCCCTTGGTAAAGGGGGTTTAAATATGTTCAACTGCGGAGGCTCGGCCCCCAGGGGGCATCCGTTTTTTGTGGGTCCAAATAGGGTAATTTTGACATATATTTAAAAACCTTTCTAATAAACGGGGTTCCCTTGAGCTAAATGCTTTGGTATGTAGTAACGTTACGGTACAGAGAACCAAGTTTGTGCAAGGTGTGACCCTTGGATCAAAAATAGGTTTCACGTTTTGGGGTCAAATTCAATACAAGGTAATATATTAATGTTTTACATTTTTACATCTTATCCAAAACCACTGGACCCAATTTTAACAAAACTTGGTATAAAGCTTTCCTGGGAGTTTCAGATATGTTTAAATGTAGGGGCTTGGCACCAAGGGTTCAAATAGGGGCCAACAAGAGGGAATTTGAAAATATTTTAAACATTTTATGCTAATAAACTATAAGGCCAAGAGCTTAATACTTGCATCTAAAACAATCACATAATTTGAAATGAAATTTGATACAGTGCATGTTCAAATGATAAGATATATCACATTTTAGGGGCATACATTTGGTAACGTTGACCAAAAAGGCTAAGAGCTTCAGGTGAGCGTATCAAGGACCATTGAGCTCCTTGATTCTATGTGCGAACTACTGCGGTGGCTAAGTGGCTATGACGCTCGCTTCGTGGCTGATAGACTGATTCTAGAATCAACGGTCGTGGGATCGAATCCCGGTCGAGTCAAAACCTCAGACTTTAAAATTAGACATTCTGCTCGCTTCGTGCTAAGCGCCAAGCATTACTGAGTAGGAGGACAGGTTGGCTCGGTGTCAGTATAATGTGACCGAGTGAAGTATCATGTCAATATGTCTGCGGCGTAATATTTCAGTGAGACAGCACTTTGAAGTACACACTGTCGCAAGCAGACACCGTCTCGATATGACCTATACATGAGTTAAAGGGACGCTAAACCCCAATAAAGCAAACAATAAAACAAGTTTATGTGTGCGACCCTGTTTAACTATTTGATTATCATATTCATGGGCATATGTCTTTCGAATATTGACTTGGTTTTTTGTATGAACTACTGTATCCACTACTTGTGATTGTTTTCAGTACTAATTCGTTGCCTATATTCACTATTTGTTACTGTATTCAATCAATATTTTGTACATTTTTACTACCTGTTACTGTTTTTAGTACAAATTATATGTCTGTGTCCACAACTTGGTACTGTATTTAATCAATATTTGTGTACGATGTTACTAGTTGTTACTGTTTTCAACTATTATTTAATGTATGCTCTCATTACTTGTTAGTGAATTTAATTCGGTCATGTTTAATGTCTTTTTTCACTACTTTTTACTGTATCTACTATCTATTCATTTTCATTATATACCTGTGGTGTATTTAATGATTTTATTTAGCTATTGAGACACCCTTAAAGGTATGAATCAAAGAATTAAATTTTGACAATATAAATATTATTCAATACAATTTAATTAACAAATTAACTATATTATACATATATTACCACTTATAATGCCTATATTAGTACATTATCATACAAAATGACTTTTTATGAATGTTATTGTCATGATTTTATAAAATATTTATGTTATTTGTTTAGCTTTTAGGTCAATTCAATAAGATATGTATGTTTGTGCTTACATGTATGAATACAATAGTAATAGATATTGCATACTGTAGGTACAACTCTATAGTTAATAATTTGTATATCGCTTCTTTTGCAATAATCATATGATGCATGTTGAATATAACTTGGTAGACTTATTCTGCAACTTGACTCTATAACTGTTAACCTAACCTTGAATCACAATACCCATTTGATATAAGTATATTTAGTGTCTCCCATTGTTTTAAATATATATATACTTGATACAGTCCTACCAAAGAACAAGGTTTAAATATTTAGATGTGTTAAATCATCTCCTATGGGTTGATTGTTACAGGTATCTGTATAGTTATTTAAATGTTTTTCTGAATATGAAATTGTTCATACCACAGAAAACAAGAATCAGATATCTCATGTGAGCATTATAGCTTTAAGTAGTTTGATATACAAAAAATTGTTAACAAATCTCTATATTTCGCTTCCATGAATGTAATATAATGTATCCTCCGGCTTCCCTCGTCTACTTTAAAGCCCCTCGTCACTCATTTTATTGACAAATTTATCGTTCCTATTGCAATATATATATTTTTAAATATTCAAATTTGATGGTAATTCCTTACAAGTATTATTTCAAATTCTACGACAAACTAGAAATAAACAATTGAAGTCAGTGTTTATCTAAAATAAATCATAGTTTTAATGTTTTTCCTATGAATATAAATGATAAATATAAATCCCTCCCTGCCTCATCTAGATTAACAAAACAATTTTAAATTCAGTAGATTGTTTCTAATTTTGTCCTTAGTAGACTACCACGTACATTTAAAAAAAAAAATGGGATTTGTAATAGCAGACTGCCACAATTTTGTTTTAAAAAAAATGAACAAAGGTATGAAATGCTTCATTGATGACAAATTCCATTTCTCAAAATTATGGTGGTTCTTTTTTATCTATTGAGTTTTTTACCCAAAATCAATTTGGGAATTTTTCAAACTTGACCTTACAGGTCACCACAATGAAGTAAATGTTGATGAGCTCCATTTAATACTTGTTAAGGTTACCTTCACAGGCAGCAAAGCCACTCAGCATTCCTTCATCTCAGTGATGATGCATGCAATGCAATTTATATTAGTCCAGCAAGTAGAACATTTTAAAAATCTTAAATATTTACGATATGAACTTTTACCCCAAAACGTGTGACCTACATACAAATTTTGCCCAAGGAGTCGCACTTTGAAAAAGTTTTTTGTGTAAATTTTGTTTCAGTTTTCCCTATGATTAACATATATATGTAGATATAATACGATGAAGTTAATAGTTTATTGGATTTATAAATAGGAAACAAGTATATGTGAGGAACCTATGAAAAGGAAAGAGAGTTAACTGTAAATGGTAAAGAACTCTTAAATTCAATTTTATTGAATGAACATCGTTCACCGCCAGTTATTATTATATAAGAAAAAGAGATTTACGTAGCCGTGCCATCAAATTAGCTTTATAAGGGTTATGTTTAACAAAACATTGTTGATAAGGCCCAGAAGAATATATGTATTCCTTGATACTCCTTAAATGACCAGATGTTAATGAACAAAGTTTAATGAATCAACACAAAAACATTTTAAATTTCATGTTCATTTTAATGTCAATCCTTCAAACACACCTCGTTCATTTATGTGTTCATTTATCAACAACAGTGGCACATTTAAAACGTGTAGTCTCAAACATCATTAAAATTAAAGTACATAATGCTTCGGTCTGTATAAATAAGGATCTCATGTACGCTAAACCAAGTTAAGCACTTAACATATGTGACTATTATCATAATTATTATGTTATTATATGGAGAAAGATGAGTGTGTAAATGTGTGTTAAAAATTAGTTAACAACAAATCAATGTAGAAAAGAATCTATCTTTTAAAGCTTTTTTCACCTCTGAAGATATGTTCTTATTTTACAAATGCTTTATAATTGATATACAAGTGCTATATTTTTAACTAAAAATTACTTTTCTGCTCTTGACTTAAACAAATGAGTACTCCAGATGCTAATGATTACTGTAGGTGTATAAGTAATACGTGTACATGTCATGTAACAATTAAAAACAATCTACATGTATACTATATTTAGAAGAATTTTTTTCAATTCAGCAATATAAACGTTTAAAGTTTATTTTCATACATCGATTATTGAATTATTCCTTGACATATCAGACCACAATAACATGTCATGTATTTATTCTAATAATGTTCTAATTCTGTTTATTATCAAGTGAAATTACATGCAAACCACCTTTGAATGATCATACAGAGGGTTTCGAAAATATAAGACTTATAAAAAAATTGTTAGAACACAGGCCCTAATCTCATGAGAAATGATAATGGAATAACTTCATTTATTACATTTTTACTTGTGAAACATAGAGAAATATTCTTTAGATCAATATGTTATCCTTCACCAGTGTATATAACTGTTATTTTCACTAGTGAAGATAACAGTTATTTTCACTTGTGATATCCATCCGCATTAATAATTGTTAACAAAGTAACATTTTTATATCACTGTCTGCAGTTTTTATTAATTTTTAACTATCTAAACCGTTTCAAACATTATTTAAAATGTTTATAATGTTTTTATATGTGTTTCTTATCAATTCTATAAGAACTACTTTAAATATTTTCCGAGTACAAACTCAGACCTATACTCAGGAATTCAAATTGTAATTTTTATTACTGAAGCCTATGTATTTTTTATTAGAAAAATCTTTTAAGGTTTCATCAGAAAACTTTTGAGAACTGCACTCAGTTTAGACCTTATTTGATATGTTTTAATTACAATGTTTGAAATCCTGAGTTTGAGTCTGATTTTCTACTCAGGAAATGTTAATAACCACCATGCTTGATTACACAATACTAAATATTACTCAAATTTTATTTGTGATTCAAGACTTTACAGTGTACTTTGCTTTAAATATAGCAAACAAGATCTAATTGGGGAATTACAAATTACATCTCCATCAAGAAGACTACAGAGTTTATTAATAATCAGTAATTCTTAGTGATGATTTGTGATTAGGATTTGACACTAGAGGAGAGGCATAGAACGAACATATAGATTTATGTATCTTCTCTGAGCTATATCATATAGCAAAAAAACATTAAATGAAATAGCACAACAAATCAATGCTGCTTTGTATTTAATAAAATGGTAAACTGAAAAACTGTTTGTTCTTTTATATGCATACTGTGCAAGTTGTTTCATCATGTATATGAGACAATCTGATGTTCGTAAACGGAAACATGGCAATGACAGCCATCTTAAAATTCTATTTTGAACTTACTTCTTGTTTTTTTCACATTTACACTTGGGCTCGTATGCAGTAGCGGAAAGCGGTAAAACCTTTCCCCGCGTTGAGCATTTTAGT
>JAUMGZ010034081.1:0-19511 GCA_032359645.1 Pododesmus macrochisma | reverse complement strand
GACGGACAGACGGACGGACAGACGGAGTGCTTCACATTATACCCGAATTTTCTTCGAAAAGTGCGGGTATAATTATACAAGTCGTTGGCAGGCTACACACTACTATATATGTGTGAACATTGACACGTTGTACATTTATACATGTACATAAAACAATTACAATACAAGTTATACAGGTCTTTGGCAGGCTACACAATATTATATATTGTTGTACATAAACAAGTTGTACATGAGGACATATACATGATACAACTACAAAAGTAAATATTTTTGTATATTGATAAGATGTTTATTTGTACATGTACAAAATACAACTACAAAAGCTAGTGAAATTCCTTTGTGATAACTTTGCAACTTTTAAAATTGATTATCGGTTGATTTATTATTAATAAATTGGCGCAACTATACACGCTGACCTGAGTATTATGATCCATTCTTAATATTAAAGCTGAGAACAATTTCTACATTGTCAAGAGAAAAAGAACAAGAGGCCCAACGGGCCTTGATGCGCTCATCTGAAGGTTAAAGTCTTCATGATTGTTTTTCTTGGTAATGTTCATTGGAGTTTTTTTTCTATATACAAGAGTGTTCTTATAAGTTGATTGAAATGGGATCAACCGTTTTTGAGATTTGATAAATTGACAAGATTTATGTGACGAAATATCTATTATGATGACTGTAGTTGATATGAGCACCAATTGCAATAGGTATATACAAGAGGCCCACTGGACCGTAATGTCCATCTTGTTGAAAAAGGCCTATTAAAGTAAATATTTGGTATTTGAAAACTTTTTGACCACTGGGTCATGCCTTGAACAAACTTATTTCTCCAAGCTCTAAAATTAAATATATACTAAAACCTTAAGCACTTGGCCTTCTATTTTATAAGAAGATTTATTTTTACAAATTCCCCCTGCCTGCCTGCCTGCCTGCCTGCCTGCCTGCCCGCCCGCCCGTCCGTCTGTCTGTCCAACGTTTTCTTATTGTTTGCCAATGTCCAGGGACTTACGGCCTTAGAATATCGTCTTGGTTTTTCGATTTACTATTTTTTTTTTAACAAATCTGGATCCCCTACTAGTAGGGTGCCTCTTCCAAGTTTGGAGGAAATCAGTCCAGTAGATTTGGAAAAAGGTCTTAAATGTGTATAGTAAACATATCTGCTATACAATATAGTGTTGAACTTTGACCACAAAATGTGTAGCCTAGTTTTGACCCCTGGGTCACGCCTTGGACAAACTTGGTTATCCATGCCCTAAAGTAACTTCATACTAAAGCATTAAGCTCTAGGCGTTCTACTTTGTTAGAAGAAGATTTTTGTTTTTTCTCTCTCAAATTTCCCCCCTTTTGGCCCCGCAGTTGCGCCCCTAGGGATAGAGCCCCTTTATTTGTATAAATCTGAATTCCCTTCCCCACAGGAATGTCTTCTACAAAGTTTGAGTGAAATCAGTCCAGTAGTTTTAGACAAGAAGTCAAAAATGTAAGTAGATAACATATTTGCTATAGTGTTGAACTTTGCCATTTTTGACCCAAGGGTCACGCTTTGAACAAACTTGGTTCTCTGTGCCCAAAAGTTACTACGTACCGAAACATTAAGCTCTAGGCCTTCTTGTTTATTGAAAGATTTTTCAAAGTTTTTCAAATTTCCGCCATTTAGGCATCCAAAATAGTGTCCCCTTGGGGCAAAGCTCCTTCATTTGAGCAAATCTGAACCTCCATCCCTTAGGGATACTTCCTACCAAGTTTGAATGAAGAAGTCTCCAATGGTTTAGAAGAAGTCAAAAATGTGAAAAGTTAACACATATGCCTTTGTGCTGAACATTTGACCTAAAAACATGTAACCTATTTTTGACCCAAGGGTCAAGCCTTGAACAAACTTGGTCCCCATTCCCTTAAGTTACTGCATACCAAAACTCTAGGCCTTCTAGTTTATTAGAAAAAGATTTTTAAAATGTTTTAAAATTTCCCCCTTTTTGGCCCCCTAGTGGTGCACCTTGGAACCTAGTCTCTTCATTTGAACAAATCTGAATCCCCTTCCCCTAGGGATACTTCCTACCAAGTTTGGATGAATTTGGTGCAGCAGTTTTTGAGAAAATGTCGAACATGTGAAAAATTTACGCCAACGACGGACGAGTTATGACGATTAGAGCTCTCATGAGCCCTTCGGGCCCAGGCGAGCTAAAAATTGTGTGGTTCTTAACTTAGTGCGCAATGAATGCATTTTTTCAACGCTCCCTCGCGGCTTGTGCCCGCGATCGGTAACACTCGTGTGTTGCCGGGGAGCTCTGTTTGTTTTGGCTTATTAGCGGAAATGGTGAAAGCGAAAGCTGATGAAGTGTTCTGGGAAATCTCACTTCGTTTCTGACATGCGAGAACTACCATTACATACGTTATAAGTTTATTTTATGGAAATTGTAGAAATCAAACCATGTTTTGAATCATGTTTGATCTGTAGTAACTTTAACTTCTTTTTTTTGGACATCATTTCTTAATATTGAGGAAATTGTGAAAACGAAAGCGGATAAAGTATTCTCGGAAATCTCTCTGCGTGTCTCATATGTGCGAGAACTCAATTATAGTTGTAGAAATTCAACGATTCTGTTTTAAAATATTTGAAATTTATATTTCCTAATTTTTCATTGTGCTAGAATCTGGACATGATTTCTAAAATCGTATCGCTAACGTCATGACGTCATAAATCTGGAAGGATTTATGCCTAAAACTCCTGCCATATCTTACAGGTTTTACATTTGAAGGAATCTTGGTCGATGTTTTGCTTGATTTAAAACAAAAAAGACGATGCATATCTATGTATTTAGTTTTACGTGTAAGAATTCCTTTAAAGTTTAACAAAGCATAATTGTTTTAATAATATTGCTTCAAGAATATCAAAGATAAATAAATACGGTCGTATCATACTTATCGTTATTGCATTGTCTATTTTAAGTCAATAAATAGTGCGTGATCATGATGATTTCATTTTAAACTCGTTTTTATATATTCAAATTTTAAATTGTAACCAATTTCTCAATAATTAAAGAATTATTAATGAATTCCCAGAGATTGTCCCACAAATTTAAATGAAAAGAATCGCACATTTTTTAACGTTTACTTCGTGTCACCCAGCAGCTTTGCTGCAATTTCTTGTTTTGGCAATTTTTTGCAATTATGAGTATTGATTTAAAACCTGGCTGTCGATGTTTCTATAATTTATTGTTTTTAACAAGGTCATTATGATCTTACTCTTGAACAGTTTTGAAAGAAATTGTTTCTGGAATTTTTGAGAAAAATAATTTTATAGTATATTTTTTATATGTTTTGGTCAGTATTATTTTTCTCTCGTTTATGTTACTTTCTATTGTAACAAAAAGATTAACAATTGAATGTGTATCAACTACTTCACATTTAAGAAGCAATTTGACAACTTTTTGTTGAAAATTGTGTTTTTTATATCATGAAATGTAAAAAATTAATGAAAGTGTCTTAATTATTATTTTTCCACTGACAAGACGATGAAAATTTAATTTTTGTTCAAAACTATATTTGTTAATTATGTTAGAACATGCAGGAAAACATCCAAAAACTGTCTTCCAACGTTAACTCGACCCGCGTATTGCCTTAAGACGAGACAGTAGAAATAGGAAACACACTCCAACATCTATATATACATGTAATGATAATGGTTTACATTTTAAATTTAAATTGAATTCTTTCTAACTGTAGCGGCACGTAGTGATCATAATAACTATAATTGCTACAAATCCACACTTTGTTCTCTTTAAAATTGAATTACCAGAAGCAATTTTAAAGTGAAAGGAGCTATTTGTAGTTTTATTACCTTAGCTGAGCGTACCTTTAGAACAGTAATGGGTGTAATTATTACCAATTTCCACGGAAACGTACGCTTATATCATGAACCGTTTTAAAGACATAGGATCTATGATTTTTGTTTCAAAATTTGGTAACTGAAAAACTGCAGACTTGCTGTTACTATTCCACAGCTATGATGTAAAAAAAATATCGCGCCGTTTCCGATTTTCTTATTATCTTAATTAACTAAATTTAGTCGATTGGTTTTAGTCGTCTATTTACATCGGGCTCATTAATTATGCATATGTGCTATCCCATAAACATGCGTGATGACCTATATCGTCTTGAGAAAACGAAATGAATAGTGAGAGACATGCATTTAGACTGAGTTGAGTAGATACACTATGGGCACGTGCGTTTACTATGATAAGGGTGGACAGTATTAAAGTTTAAAAATAGCATAAAAACCAGCTCAATCAAAGCACAGGTAAAATCGTACCCTATTACACATATAAATGGAATGGCCTCTGCCCGATAACATAAATAAAAAAACAACAACACTGTCTTAAAATATGTTCCGAGCTATATTAAAATTGCAAATGCGAATCAGTAACAAATATCTTGTTATTAATATCAAAATTAGATAATACGTTATTATTACTTTAATATATATATTTATACATTTACATTTACTAAAATGCATCTGTCTTAAGATAATATCTGGGTTTTTTGTGTGGAATGCGTCAAAGTTGCTGGTCTACAGCGATTCGATGTTTTGCTTTTGGACAACATGTTTGTTTTCAATGCGCTTGCACATTCTTCGGGTCAATCCGGAGTTGTATGGATATTGGCGAGCTTTGAATCAATTTGTTGTCGTACCGACAAAAATTCAACATGCAGATTAAAAGTCCAGAAATTCGTGAAAGAAACATAAATACGGACATTTAAACGTTGGTTTTCGTGTTTTATTGACGGATAATAAATAGATTATGTAACAAATGCACATTGTGATTTTTGACATAAAACCGTAGATCCTATGTCTTTAACAGTAAATATTGGGAACATAGTATAATTCTTTCTCAAGGGTATACTACACGTGGTCTTAGATTATGGTGTTTGTGAAACTGCGTCAACATTTTGTATCATGTTCTTGAAATATGTGCTGATGAGGAGTTACCTCCCCTATTTTCTATGAAAAATAAATGTTGATGCTGAGTTCACTCTCTTTTGGGGGACTCACGCGAAGGTTATTGCGTCGGTTGTCAAGAAAGCTTTGCTGGCTGGAGCGTATATATGTAGGGATTAGGTTCAGATTCTGTATCAACCTTAATGATAGTAGAGACGTTTTTTTTTTATCAACGTTTTAATTTTCACTCTTTTATATAAAACAATATCTTTGTATGATATGATTATTTCCAACAGTTAGTGTTTCTATTTCTCTTAAAATAATATGAAAAAGGCAAAGCGTTGTAACGAGCGAAATGTTTGATTCATACAAAACAATAAAAACTCACTTAAAATCGTAATATCATACATGTATAAAATATGCCCAAGAATAGATGTTGACAGTTCGTTTTTTAAGTCAATGACTGTTGCTTTATGGTTCTTAGTTTAACTCAGCTATAACATGGACAATTTGTACATCTGACTATTTACAGAAAACTGAAATCACACAAACAAATCAAGCGTCAACGTGTTGTCCATTACGAAAAAACCCATAAAACTTAACATATATGGTACTGGTGTGTATAATGCAATTCATTATGAACTATTCCAAATGAAACCTTTTTAAATCATGATCAGTGTATGTACATAACAATATTACCATAAACATAATTATAGGTTTTTTATGAAATAAATGCAATATAGCTATATATAATAGTCAAAGTGAAATGTTATGAAAAAGTAATGGCCATTACAGGCATATTTTTCAAGTAACCATTATATATAATTACATTACAAGTAATTGTAATGAAAATTTCATCCATGTCAAACATTGCATTACATTGAAAAAATGTAATATTACATCTCATTATATTACAATTACAAATTTCCAATACCCTACATGTATAGGTCTGATTAATACCCTCTTATATTTTGATGATAGTGGACAAATTATTGTGATATTTCTTGTGATGTTATAATAACAGTAATTTTAATATAAATTTAGAATCTTATATGTACATGTATGTAATTGTATTAATGTTATACCTGCCTTTTATCTAAATAAACATAATAATAGTCATAATAAAGCCAGTATGAGACAGTGTTAATTAAGTTAGTCCTCTCCCACTACCCACTTTTTCATAACCAGGTAGGCAAAATATTAATTTTTCACTATACTAGTACTTCTCTTTTAAAAGAACTATTTACTCATTTTTTTTTTAATTCACTGTTTTTATACAATACTTGCAGTAATATATATGAACTAATTTGATCATAATAATAACATATTATAAATATCTAGATACATAAAAGGACTGAAGTAGAATTAACTAGAATTTAATGTCTACCATATATATCATGTATATTGATGAACTAATGCTCTGACACAGAGTATAATTGCTGTATCCTCATGTATGGGTTTTCGACCTTATTACGGTTCTGTGAAGAGTTCTCAGTAAATATTATTGTGACCATTAAATTAACTTTTGGAGAAAATTAAAGAACCAAAATTTAATTTTTATCGCATGCATGATGTCATGTATCTTGAGTTCAATTGATATTGTTTTGGTTTTTCAGGAACTACTGAAACAGGGTGAACAGCTTGATAACATTGAAAAGAAAAGTGAAGAAATTGACAAAAATCTGACAACATCTCAAAGACATCTGAACTCTGTCAAAAGTGTGTTTGGTGGCATAAAAAACTGGTGGACGGCTAAAAAGGAAAACCCACAAGTAAATAAAGCTGACAGTGGAACAACAAGATTACAAAAAACTATTGACAGTCAAAATAAAGAGCTAAAATCTAGAGAACACCCTGTACTCAAGGTTAAAGCTGATGACTGTAGGGGATTTAGTGATTTTGATGAGGAGGATCTTGACAGTAAATTTCTAGGTGGGTCAAGGTCACAGAATCAAGGTTACGGACAGTCTTCATCACAACAGATTTTTAAACCAGTTACTTGCAGCAAGAGAGAAGAAGAAGTTAATGAAAATTTAGGTAATTTTCCTCACTTTAAACTAATTATTCATCAATTTGAAAAAGTATTATTTTTATTTTATGAAGATCATACACAGTTAATAAGTTATGATAAAGTTAATATGTTAAAATGATCATGCAGTTACTAATTTATTGGAACCAAAAAGTATAAACATGGTTTTGTTAAATATACCGATATTAATTGCATAATAAGTAATTATAGATATCATTAAGATCAGCAATAGAGATGCTGAAATTTTTTTTCAGTCAGACATTTGGTCCAACAAAATTAGAACTTCTGGAAGTCCTAAACCTTTGAATTATATCAATATACTTATATAAATACAGTTTATAACATTGTCATACTTATCCTTTCTTTGTAGGTTTGATGTCTGATGGCATGGCTAGACTTAAAGATTTAGCTTTAGGTTTAGGTGAAACAATAGAACAACAGAACGATCAGATGGATCGTATTGCCCCAAATCTGGACAAAGTAAATCTGAAAATTGACAACCAGAACAAACAGATGCGAAGAGTATTAAATAAGTGAAGTTTAGTTCTGAAAAAATCTAGTGTAAATGTTTTTAGAGTAGCACATGTACATGTACTGGCTTGTACAACTTTATGAGCAATGGAATTTTTCTGTGTGGTTATAACTTATGTATAAAAGCTATAGGTGCATTTATAACTGAACTCATGTTTACACTGGATCTGTTGTCTGTGATAGTCTCGGAACAAGGATGCGTCATAACTTTATATGTGTTTTTAGCCCAAAACAAGTTTGTCTGTGAGCAATAGATACAGTAAATGAGTACAACCCACCGGATGTTTTAGGAAGTAGTCAATAGTTGCATCAGTGAGTCAACTTATAACATAGGTTTAATTTTCATACAGCTGTTAAAAGAAGGGACATCTGATGTTAGTTATCACATTTTTGGTCAGACAGGCACACAGTTTCCACTCTCTGTCTAGAGTAGTTAAGTTCACATGAAGGTTAATTATCATGAAAGCTGAGACAGGAAGCTGCATTCTTAGGGAAAGGGGTGATGTCAGGATGAAACCTACTTTTGATATTTTATTTTCTTATAAATACTTGACATCAGGATAGAATGTACTTCTAATATTTCATTTAAGGTTCAATATAGTCACATTTTTTCTAGCAAACACAACCCCTGTGCTGTAGATACTAAAGATTAACATCATTATTAGACTGAAGGTACTGAATTTATACACATATTGGAGTAATATCAACAGTTTGTTTCAAGTAATGTAAAATATTGCAAATGATTTTCAGGTTTTTAGTCCATCTGGACCAAAGGTCCAAGGTGGACTTTTCTCATACAAATCCTGTCCGTCCGTCGTTTACTTTTGTTTTTTAAACGACATCTCCTCTGAAACTACTGGGCAGATTTCAACCAAATTTGGCAGGAAGCATCCTATAAGGAAGGGGATTCAAGATTGTACAAATGAAGTCCTTGACTCCCCAGGGGACAGTTGGACGGGGCCTTAAGGGGTAAATTTGATAGTTTGCTTTTAAACGACATCTCCTCTGAAACTTTTGGGCAGATATCAACCATATTTAGCAGGAAGCATTCTTAGAGAAAGAGGATTCAAGATTGTAAAAATAAAGTCCCTGACTCCCCAGGGGACAGGTGGGCGGGGTCAAAAGGGGTTAATTTGGCAGTATGTCTTTAAAGGACTTCTCTGAAACTACTGGGCATATTTCAACCAGATGGACGTTAAGGCCCCATGGGCCTCTTGTTATGAAGATACCATTGTTCTTAATCATATGATGATGGATTATAGGTTGTTGCACTATTTTTTTTCTAATATTCCTCTCCTGATCTTTGCATTATGAGCATGATTAATCACAACATGTAGAGTTAATCTGTTTATTGCTGTGATAAAATAGGGAATGGTTTACAATAAAGCATCAATATAATGCTGTATATATATATTTAGGTATATAGTCATTCAAGTTTTCCCACTAAGTCTTTTGTTGTAAAAGTTCATTCATTTTATATGTATTTGCATTTCCATTTAAACGTTTGATGTGCAATAAGTTCTATCTAACTCACAGTATATTTGTTTACATATACTTTGTACATACTGCTATAATCTAGGATTTGAAAAAGGCATTTCATATTTTGAATTATTTTAATATGTAATTTATTTGAAAGGAATTTTTCACTGATTCTGAATGTTGTTTTAGATATTCTCTCATGGAGTTGAACATCACAAGAAAAATCTTAAACTATAGAGTTATCATTCATTGCACAGATTTAAAAAAAAAAAAAAGATTATGTGTTTAAAAAGGTACTGCCTTGTTGTGCAGTGCATACATTGGTTCAAGGGAGACCACTCTTCTTACCTTCGAATTATGTACCATGATATATGTGTTGTTACATGTACACTAATATTGTTTAAGATTGTTTATTTATAGAGTAAATTTTAATTTCAGTTGCAGACATTTGTTCTTGTTATATTAATCCTTATGTTCTTGTACATCTTATTTATTTGGTATTGATAGGTTTACCCAAGCTTGTCCAAGGTTAACAATGCAAACTAACATCAGCCTTTTTAGTCCATCTGGACCAAAGGTCCAAGGTGCACTTTTCTCATACAAATTCCGTCCGTCATCTGTAGGTGGATGTTTTTATTGGTTGCAATTGAGTTTATTCCGTCATCTCCTATAAGAAACAAATTGTATTTTTAAAGTGATGTTTTACCCAAAATGCATCAAATGTTGCAGTACTCATGTGCTTTTTTAGCGATGGAATAAAGCGAAAAACAGATAGGGGTGAAACACTTGTGCATTGCAGCTCATAAATGAATAAACAAAAGTAATCACCCAACAAGTAAGGTAAAGTGAGAGCTTCCGTCCGTCCATCCGTCCGTTCGGCTTCGTTAACTTTTAACATTTTCGACTTCTTCTCCTAAACCACTTCACCATTTTTATTCAAACTTTGTAGGAAGTATCCCTAGGTGAAGGGAATTCAGATTTCTTCAATTAAGGGGCTGGGCCCACAGGGGCGCCACTAGGGGGCAAAAAGGGGGGAAAATTGACAAAACTCTCAAAAATCTTCTAATAAACTAGAAAGCCTAGAGTTTAATGTTTTTGGCATGTAATAACTTTAGGGCATGGACAACCAAGTTTGTTCAAGGCCTGACCCAAGTGTCAAAAAAAGGTTACCATTTTTGGGGTCCAACACTATAGCAAATATGTTAACTTTTCATATTCTCGACTTCTTGTCAAAAATAACTAGATTAATTTCATCCAAACTTGGTAAGAAGTATCCTATGGAAAGGGGAATCAGATTTGTGGAAATGAAGGGGCTGGACCCCCAGGGGGCGCCTCTTACAGTTCCAAAAGGGGGAAAATTTGACAAAAATTAAAAAATCTTCTTTTAATAAACTAGAAGGCCTAGAGCTCAATGTTTTGGTATGTAGTAACTTTGGGGCATGGAGAACCAAGTATGTTCAAGGCCTGACCCTGGGGTCAAAAATAGGTTACCCGTTTTGGGGTGAAAGTTCAACACTATATATATATATCTAGCAATCATGTTAACTTTTCACTTTTATGACTTCTTGTCCAAACTTGGTAGGAAGTATACCTAGGGAAAAGGGATTCAGATTTATTCACATGAATGGGCTCGGCCCCCAGGGGGCACCACTAGGATGCTAAAAAGGGGAACATTTGACAAAATTTCAAAAATCTTCTAATAAACAAGAAGGCCTAGAGCTTAATGTTTTGGTTTGTAGTAACTTTATGGCATGCAGAACCAACTTTGTTCTAGGCATGGCCCTAGGATCAAAAGTATTCAAATGCTAATCCAGATGGACGTTAAGGCCCCATGGCCTTTTGTTAATGATGGCCTCAAACAGGGACTACACATGTATACCTTTAAACGTGCTAACATATTATAGATTATTCACGTTCAAATTGTTAAGTTTGTTTGCTTTATTGGGGTTTAACAACCTTTCAACTCAAGTCTAGATCATAATTATTGAGATGTTGTCAGTTTGTGACAGTGCACACTGATGGCGACTTTATAGTGCTGTCTCCCAGAAATTGACAAGGTACTTCACTCGGTCACATTATCCTGACACCGAGCCAACCAGTCCTTCTTTTACCAAATAATGCTGAGTGCTTAGCAGGGAGTCTTGGAATCTTGGTCTGGTCGGAGGTGGTTTCCATTTCAAATTTGTAGAGAGATGTGGTTTGGATTTTTGTTTCTTAAATTACTATCCATGATGTCAGATTTAACCTAGAGATGTGGTTACTTAACCGAGTGAGGTTCCACTGTGGTCACAGGTGGAGTAGGCTGATCTGTTTCATCTTCTGCTGATGTCTCTGTTTCTTGTTAGTCAATCTGAAGTAAAGGTCCAACGTGAACTTGTTATACAAATCCTGTCCATCTGTTCGTCCATCGTCTTAAACTTTAACCATTTTCAACTTCTCTGAAACTAATGAATCAATTTCATCTTGGTAGGCATTGTCCCTAGGGAAAGATGATTAAGATTTGCTCAAATGAAGGGGGGCGCAAAAAAGGGGAATATTTGATAAAATATAAAATATCTTATAAACAAAGGGCTTAGAGCTTAATGCTTTGGTATGTAGTAACTTAAAGGCATGGACAACCATGTTCAAGACATGACCATCAATTTTCAAGGCATGACCCTGGGGTCAAAAGTATTCAAATGCCAAAAATTAACTTTAATAGGCCTATTTCATCTGGATGGTCCTTAAGGCCCAATGGACTGGTACGTACATATATATACCTTGTCCTTTTTTATTGGCCTGTGTGATATGTGTAGTAGAAGAGGTTAGGAAGGGGTGGTGCTGGTCCATGGTTTGGTTGTTCTGCTAACAGGCTCAAGGATGAGTGCAATTATGACAATAGCGGATCCAAGAATGCAGGGGGTCATGTAACATTATGCATAGAGGCCCTGCATGCCTGAAGGTATTCACACCTAATGCATTACAAACTTCCTATATCAAGTGTTAGTTCACATTTTCACACACTAAAAGAAGTAAGTTTAAATTTCATTATAGTTGATAAATAGGTTGGGTGAATGTCATTGCTTACTGAAAAATTCAGCACTTTTATCCAAACATAACAGAGTTATGAACCCTTTGGATCATATTTTGAATAGAAATTAAATTAAATTTCATGAAATAAGCAAGTAAATGAACCCTCTGACCGAGGTCAAAGTTAACGTTGCTGTCAAAATTTTCTGAGTTATCAATCCTTCATCCAGAACATTTGAAATTCTTACTTGGTAATTTCTGTTTAAATAAAGTTACAGTGTAAATAATATAGCTTGAATATGAATATTTTCTATTATTACAGAGTAAATATGTGTCGTAAGATGACTATGGATTTTACAGTGTGAATACTGTTCTTTTCCTGTTATTAAAATGTGAATACTGCAATTGACTATTGGACATTTATTGTTATTAAAATGTGAAACTACATGTATATATTTCCTATAATTACAGTGTGAAACTAAATGTATATATTTCCTATTATTACAGTGTGAATACTGTATATATTTCCTATTATAACAGTGTGAATACTGTATATTTTTCTTCTGTCATTACAGTGTGGATACTGTATATATTTCCTATTATTACAGTGTGAATACTGTAAATATTTCCTATTACTACAGTGTGAATACTGTATATATTTCCAATTACTACAGTATATTTTTCTTATGTTATTAAAGTGTGAATACTGTATATTTTTCTTCTGTCATTACAGTGTGAATACTGTACTTTTTCTGTTGTTACAATGTGAATGCTGTATATTTCCTATTATTACAGTGTGAATACTGTATATTTTTCTTATGTTATTACAGTGTGAATACTGTACTTTTTCTGTTATTACAGTGTGAATACAAACATTTGTATTATTGTTGGGGTGTTCTAATACTTTCATCAACTGTGCTGCTATATTGAGGTTAAATAGAATATCAAACACATTTCATTGTTCATTTAGGGAATAATTTATTAAACAATACAAGTAAATAAAACAAAAGTACAATGTAAATGAAGAACCAAAACATAAAAGAGATATCATTATAGACGGTTATACGCTCACTGAAATACATCATACTTATAATTATATCTATAACCCTCACACATCACAGTTGAATAAATCAATTAGAAATTATTGTATTAACCCAAAGACCTTGTTTTAAGGTTTGGTCATCAAAATGAAAAATACCTTGCTTGTGTACAGAATCTCACTGGATATTGGGAGAAACTGATAAAAAAAAGCAAACTGGAATAATATTGAAACCCCTACTCCATGATATCAAAATGAAAACAGAAGCAGATTTAGTTTGTGTAGTAGTTTAAGCTAAGGTAATATTTAACAGATTGTTTCGGTCCAATAAAGGTGTTTGAAATAATAAAAAGAAACATGTTTGTAATACAGAATACATTAATTCTACAAAAACCATCCAAACTATGTGAACTGATAACGAAGTGATCTGGTCAGTACAGAATTTAATTAATTTGGTATTTTGTGTTACAATTACCGTAGAAACAAATTGACTCAATATATTTATCATCTGAGTGTTAATTACCCGGTAACAAGTGAAATATACCTTATGAAAGGTAAGTATTGCCATTAGTGAATATAACTTGACTATATGTTGTTATAAAAACGCCTAACTGAAAAATAAATTATGATGAATAAAATTTACATATGAGATTGAATTTGCAGCACGTATGGTATCATGATCTGTTGCTAGGGACTGATACAATCATCTCACTAGCCTAACCTAAATTGACAATTCTATAAATTCAGCAATGAATGTGACTTCAATACAGGTACAAACAAGAAGAAATAGTATACAGGTTCAAAGAATTATATGTGAAAAGCAAATTCTCAGAATTTATGTCTCGTACTAAGAAGTTGTCCTTTTTTATGGTGACATATTGTTGAGAGGAACAAGAAAAGTGCACACAAAAACCAATGCTAAATGCTGTTTAGAACAACAGAGTATTGAGTAACAAATGTTTCAACAAAATTGCTACAAAAATTAGCGAGATATTATGCAGAAAATATGAACCAATCGGAATGAAGCAACCTATTTAAATGTGAGAGTGTTTCCAAACTTTTGACCTTGACTTGAGAAGTAATTCTAATATGATCAAGTCTGAGCAAAATCACTTTGAAAATTAATCATAAGGAAGCTAACGAATCAAATATGCATGAAACTGTCTTTAATTTGAGAAATAACAATGACAATCACCTCACAAAGTTTGCATGAAAGACATCTATCAAAATATAAAGATATTGTATAAAAGTAACAGTAAATTGCAGCAAGCTTATTATATAATGCACTGATATCTGACCTTTGAACTTGACTTGAGGAGTGATGATAATGATCAACTGAAAATATTTAACATATTAATTTTGAAAATAAATATTGGGCGGGAAGAATCAGTGAGGTTGTAGTAAACTATAATGAAATAATCAAAGTAACTATATATTTCATTATTAAATGCTTCATTTTAAAAAATATAAATACAGTTATTTACGTAAATATACATTTTTCAAGTTTCTAGAATATGTAGAATATTCATGATTAGTTAATGATGATTCATGATTACACAAATATTTTGCTAATTGAAAACAAAAGTATAAACAGAACAATGGAAATTTCTATATTCAACTTTTTCTGGCTAATGACATAATCTTTATATAACAATAAAGTTAAATACATTTAAACAACTTTTAAAAATCAAATATTAACACAGTAAATACATGTACAAAAATGTATTATAGGTAATGAAATGCAAGTATTACTTGCATAAACATACTTTCTAGAATCAATGAATCAAACAATAGTTGAAATTTACTAAAATATATTCTTTGATTGGTCAATACGATATATCCTAACTTGAATTACTAAAATTCCATAAATACTTGTTGCAACAACTTTTGATTATGATGTAAGACAACTTTAATGAACATAACACTACAACAATACAATATGGCTATCATGCACCTATATCATTGCAAGACTAACGCTGAAAAACACAATATGGCAATCAGGCACCATTACAACAAAATAATATCAAAAATGTGATGTGTTTTTCAATATATACATATTACAATTTAAATGTAACTACACAAAATAATCCAATAATACAACATAACATTTAGTCGTGTAAAGTACAACCCTAAAAGGCTTAGTCAAATATAAGCTTTTAACAGTTTCACTGACTTAAATTTTTCTCTCAATATTTCTGTTTCTGCTTTGTATCTCAACTTAAATATACACTGTAAAAGGACCATATCTGGTAAAAAAACAACAGTATTACAATATCATGATACATGTACACTTTCAGTATATTTCCATCATATTTGCCTGATTCTATTTTATTCTATTCCAAACAGTAGCCATAGTAAAGGTCACAAGAAAACTGTGAACTCAAATAAAGAGACATACAGACAAGCTAAACAGACATAATATGTTCTAGCAATCTTTTGGCAAGTGAATTTAAAGAATATCTGACAAATCCACAAACGTTTACAAATAATTAACAGATTTGATTATTGGAATTATGTGTACAATACAAAAAAATACAGGTAAAGTTGCTAATCCTTAGTAAACAAATGAGCAAATCAATCTGATGGTAACCATTTTGATTTTAACACATGATTCTTGGACTGGAGCAGCAGCAAGCAATATGAGTTCTTATACATATGTACATGTATTAAAAGCATTGAAATAAAACTTTTAAAGGTTTTGTATCCAAAGAGCTCTAATACAATCTACCATACACAATTACAAGGTACACAATATCAAAAAGGAAAATACAATCAACAATTAGCAAGACAAAATCAGACAAAGTGCTCCTTTATATGTGTATGAGTCTAGAATAGATACTTATTATCAGAATGACATAAAACAGGTTAAATTGCATGTAACTGACGACACTACAACAAACATCACAAATATTATATTTAGTCATGTATTATGGCAATTCTCTAACAAAAGGCCCATTGGGCCTTAACGTTCATCTGGATGAAATAGACCTATAAATAATTTGAATACTTTTGACCAGTTTGGTTTTCTATGCCCAAAAGATACTACATACCAAATTAAAGCATTAAGCGCTAGGCCATCTAGTTTATAAGACTTTGAAACTTTGTCAAATTTCCCACTTTGGGTCCCAAAAGTTGCCGAGCCCACTCATTTGAACAAATCTATAACCCTTTCCTCTAGGGATGCTTCATACCAAGTTTGATGAAATCCTCCAGTTGTTTTGATAAGAAGTAGAAAATGTGAAAAATTTAACATATTTGCTATAGTTTAACTTTGACCCCAAAACGCATATCCTATTTTTGACCCAAGGGTTACCCCTTTAACAAACTCAGTTCTCCATGCTCTAAAGTTTCTACATAACAAAAAAACATAAAACTCTAAGCCTTCTAGTTTATTAGGAAAAGATTTTTTGAAGATTTGTCAAATTTCCCCCCTTTTAGCACCCTAGTGGTGCTTCTGGTGGCCGAGCCTCTTCATTTGACAAATCTTAATCCCCTTCATCTGGGGATACTTCCTACCATACTTAATCTTGATGAAATTAGTCCAGTTGTTTTGGAGAAGAAGTCAAAAATGTGAAAAATTAACATATTTGTGATAATTGAACTTAGACCCTAAAACATGTAATCTATTTTTGACCCAAGGTCACGCCTTCAACAAACTTGGTTCTCTGTACCCTAAAGTTACTACACAACAATACATTTAGCTCTAGGCCTTCTAGTTTATTAGAATTTTTTTTAAATTGTGTCATATTTTCCCCATTTGAGCCCCCAAAGTGGCGCCCCTGGGGGCCAAGCCACCTCATTTGAACATATCTTAACCCCTTTCCCCTAGCTACAGAGTTCAAATGAAATTGGTCCATTGGTCATAGAGAAGAAGTAAAAAATTTGAAAACTTTACATATTTGCTCCAGTGTTGAACTTTGACCTCAAATGCGTAACCTATTTTTGACTCAAGGTTCACACCTCAAACAAAACTTGGTTCTTCATGCCCTAAAATTACTGCATACCAAAACTTTTAGCTCTAGGCCTTCTAGTTTATTAGAAGAAGATTTTTGAAGTTTTGTCAAATTTTCCCCCTTTTTGTCCCCTAGTGGTGCACCCTGGGGACCAAGCCCCTTTATTTTAACAATCTGAATTCCCTTCCCCTAGGGATACTTCCTACCAAGTTTGGATGAAATTGGTCCTGTAGTTTTGGAGAAGTCGAAAATGTGAAAAGTTTACAACGACGATGGACGGGATTTGTATTAGAAAAGTCCACCTTGAACCTTGGGTCGAGATGGACTAAAAATCAAACAACATGTCTACAGCCTTTTTAACAAAATATATATGTTAAATATCCATATATACAAAACTCAAAAACAACAAACAAATTCCTGGGCATCATTTAATTCAATAATGACCTAAATAAATACTTCAATATGAAGAAATCAACATTTGGACATGCATATTCAAATTATGGAAACTATCTTATTTAAATGATGGCCACACATACCACAGAGTGTTACATCTATTATTACATCTACCAGTACAACTAATTTGTGATTTTGAATATCAAATTTTTATACAGTAAAACCTGTCTATAAAGACTGCCCAAGAGACCACGAAAAAGTGGTCTTTATATAGAGGTAAAAATAAGTGTAATTAGACTTCAAAGGGCCTGACTTTAATGGTCTTTATGTACAGATGGTCTGTTTATAGGGGTGCATGGTCACTAGAGCAGGTTGCACTGTACATACAGTTATTGTTTTCACACCATATTCAATCTACAAACACAAGCTGGTCAGTTTGGTGAATAAAATGTGAGTAATATTAATAAATATTCTATATGATAAATTATATAATTTTTATACATTATTACATTGTATAGGTGAATATGAATTCAATATTTCGGAATATTTGACAACAACAAAAAGTAGGAATATAGGGAATCCTTCCTAAAATATTACTTATGCAGGTATAGCTATTACCATACCTTCACCAGCAAACCATTTCTGTTCCGTTTGTTTATCATATCATAGAGAAGTTTAGTGAAGGCAAACTCGGCTTGCGTTAAATAGAATACAATGTTGGATTATATCCGTTGTGACTCTACTGTACTCAGTAAGACTTCAGTTAAAAATCACTATGATAAAATAAGATGAAAGACTCAAGAGTAAATATACACTTATTTAAATCTGATATGATTACGTAGACAGTAGAAATATTAGTTTCATAGATAGTATTTATGTAAATCCTATAAGTTAAAAAATATTTGTTAAAATATCTCTGTCATGTAATAAACAAGTATGATAAACTTATCATTTGTATCTTTGTTTGGAATGTATCTTTTTGCATATTAACATTTTTTTCTATTTAAACTGTTCCCCAGGCACTTATATAAATGGAATTAAGTTAAGAGAACTTGATTTGCATGTTTTAATTAACAATTGTACATCTGTTGACCTCATTATGGCCATGTACATGTATGTAGCACTATACACGTGTTAACCTTTACAAACACGACCTTGCATGTCTCGTGAAATAATCATACTGGTGAGAGTGTCATATGCACCATGAGATAGTTATTTAAAGGTTTAAATTTCTTTTTGATTCTCTAACTAAAATATATGAAAGGGAGAAAAATGTCCAACATTTCAACACAAATTCTGTTAAAAATCAACTGACAAAATCAGAGTGAATGTCCCTTAATACTATTAATAATATTCTTCCTAATAAAAAGTAAGACTCCCGATTTTCAGACTTAAACTAACGTCATTCACACATCATTTCGCCAACGGAAATTCTCATTTTGCTTTCTCCTCGAGGGAAGTTTGTATTTTGCTGATTGGTATTTACTCTTCCATGAAATACAAAAAAATCTCCCCAAATTTTCAAGGTTAATAGCAAATATGATTTTCAGTTATACACAAAAATATTTGTTCAGTTTGCATTTAAATGTTTTAATTCAAGATAAAAATATCTCTGAATTATGGAATTAATCATCAATGACAATACTACCTGCAATAACAACATTGTTTACATAAACAAAACAATCATCAAAACTTATGACTAAATTCAACTATTGGGTTTATGAATGACTCCATATGCTGGCGTGAGAAACTATGATGAAAATACCCGATGATCAACAATTGTTTTTATCACTGTCCGCTAGCATGAGTTACTATAATGTACCCAATAATCAACAAATGTTTTTACCAGTGAGTCTCTCTGCTAGCATGAGATACTATAATATAACGGACAATCGACGAATGTTTTTACCAGTATGTCTCTCTGCTAGCATGAGACACTATAATGTACCCGAGGATCGACGAATGCTTTTACCAGTATGTCTCTCTGCTAGCATGAGACACTATAATGTACCCGAAGATCACCAAATGCTTTTACCAGTATGTCTCTCTGCTAGCATGAGACACTATAATGTACCCGAAGATCGACGAATGCTTTTACCACTGTCTGCTAGATTAAGAAAGAAGGACACTATGTCTGACTGTAAA
>JAUMGZ010033970.1:0-19515 GCA_032359645.1 Pododesmus macrochisma | reverse complement strand
TCCCCTGGGGGGTCAGGTCCTTCATTTGTACAATCTTGAATCCCCTTCCCCTAAGGATGCTTCCTGCCAAATTTGGTAGAAATCTGCCCAGTAGTTTCAGAGGAGATGTCGTTTAAAGCAAAAGTTAACGATGGATGGGATTTGTATGAGAAAAGTCCACCTTTGGTCCAGATGGACTAAAAATTGTCTTGCTTATAATTTTGGTTTTGCACAGAGTCAAAGTAGGAAGTGTGAACGTATTCCTCTGGAAAGAAGACCGACAACTTTTCAGGACGAAACAAAAAGGTGCCTCGTGGTCGCCATCATAAAATACGGAGACATAAGGTTCTGTTGATGCAATCACTGGGACGTTTTTGAACATAAACTTCCGATAGTTTAAGCCCAATTTCTTATTCCCTATGCTCTACCAAACCTCTTTCCAAGGATCTTACGCTAATACTCACAAAAATTAAAGATGATCTGCAGTTAAATTGCGATGTAGCATATTGACGTAATAGAGTGAATCAGATGTGGATACTCATAAACTCAAAAGACCTCATTGAGAATCTAAAAGTACAGAACATACGACTTCGCCACATTGTACACTACTATATAGCATGATATGCTAATATCTAGACTCAAAGATCATGATTTTATAGGTAAAAAAGGCAATCGCATGTATAAATACATTACAGTCAAGGGAACGACTTCATACTTTGTCAAATGCAATTTGGACAAATAAACAAAACTACACTGAAGACATTGTTGTTAATATGCTGAATGTTCTAATCGAGACCATATTTCTTGAATTTGGAGGCTATGTTTTCCAGCAGACTTTTGAAATCCCAATTTGGACCAACTGTGCTCCACTACTAGCGGGCCTATTTCTTTATTCGTATGAGGCAAACTTTATCTAAAAGCAAGATCTGGGGTTCGGGACGGGGTAACTCACACAGAGTTTTGTCTCCTTCCTCTTATAAATATCATATTTATCGGAGGCATGATTCAGATTGCATTTTTTGTATACATTGGCAAAGTCTTTTTGTTCATTTTTCGTTACAAAGATGACGTTTTGTCATTGAAGAATTAACACGTCGGTGATTACGTGGATATTATATATCCTCCGGAACTCGACAAAAAAACACTAATGACACCTACCTTTCTTCCTCATACTTAGAACTCCTACTAATAATCAACACGAACGATACCTTTTCCACTAAACTTTATGAAAAACGTGATGTCTTCAGTTTTTTCATAGACAACTTCCCATTCTTAGACAGCAACATACACGACACAGTAGAGATATATGACAAAAATGTTTCGTAAAACATATAAGGTTAACTCTGACCCTAAAACGAAAAATTTCAGAAAACAGCATTCGTTTGAGGGGTAGAGTAATCTCAGCCTAATTTACTGTGGAAAATGTTGTCATATTCCAAAACGGAAACATCACGGCAGGTGACATGTGTAGCAAGACACGTTACTCAATCGGGAGCACCTGGTTTCGCTGTTAGTTTTTTTTTTAAGTTCGTGATGTTTCCTTTTTAAGTTAATTATTATATTTTCGTTTTTTCTTTGTGCGTCAACGGTTTCCTTTTATTCAGATTGCGTTTGTGTATTACCCATGTCCATGGACTTACGGCTTTTGGATATCGTCTTGGTTTTTTCGAATTTACTACTTAAGGCCTTCCTCTACAACTTCTTCCAGTTAAGGTTCCAACGAGGGAGTGCTCACATGTAGTGCCCAAATTAGCAGAAGTTTAACCCTAAGCTGTGAATAGTGTCAAGGGTCAGTTTCGACTGAAAAGACCATTCATTGGGCCAACCTTATCCAAACCCATGTGCATGAATTAAGCTTCTTGGTGTAACCATGACTGTTACATTGGCGGGGGCTATGGGGTTGGCTAAAGGGGAGAAAGCCAATGGTTTGTTTGCTTAATTAGGGCTTAATATCACTTCAGGAATATTTCGCCGATATCCTGACACAAAAGACCAAGGTAGAACAAGAGGCCCGTGCATCTGGATTGGTATTTGAATACTTTTAACCCTAGGATCACGCCTTAAACAAAGTTGGTTCTCCGTGCCCTAAAGTTACTACAAATCAAAGCATAAAGCCCCTGCCTCCCTGTGCTAGACACCTTATCGCGGTAGGGAGGTATGCACGTCTCAATGACCTGGTGAGCTATGCTGGCGGGAACTTGTGTTTCTGGTAGGGTCACCTAAGTCAGGCAGGTTGAAGGGTAGAGGCCAGACAAAGACCTGACACGATAAAGATCCCCATGTAAAGTTCGATTTAAGAGTAGGCGGAAACGCCGTTGCATGGGCTCATCCTTCTTTCTGAACTATCTCTATTACTTTCATTTCCCGTTCCTGTCGCCGCTTCTCTTCCTGTCCTATCTTTTGGTTTTTCTCCTTTTGTCTTTTGTCGCTATATCGGTGAAATATTCTGGACGTGACGTTAAACCCTAATATAATAATAATAATAAAAATAACAAAGCCCCTGCTGGCCCCTCTAGTGGCTACAAAAGCATTAAGCTCTAGGCCTTTTAGTTTATTACTAGAAGATTTTTGATATTTTGTCAAATTTTCCCCCTTTTGGCCCCCTAAAAAGACGCCCCATGGTGGCAGAGCCAATTCATTTAAACAATTCTGAAACCACTTTCTCTAGGGATGCCTTCTTCGAAGTTTAGATGAAATTAATCCAGTAGTTTTGGACTAGAAGTCAAAAATGTGATATAATTGACATATATATAGTGATGAACTTTGACCCCAAAATGTGTAACCTAATTTTGACCCCAGGGTCATGCCTTGAACAAGCTTGGTTTTTCATGATCTAAAGTTGCTACAAACCAAAGTATTAAGCTCTAGGCCTTCTAGTTTATTAAAAGAAGATTTTTGAAGTTTTGTCAAATGTTCCCCCTTTTGGCCCCTCTAGTGGCCCAGCCCCTTCATCTGAACAAATCTGAATCCCCTTCCCCTGGGGATACTTTCTACCAAGTTTGGATGAAATTGGTCTAAAACTCACAGCAATAAGGAAAGTACAGAAATAGGATGAGCCAATTCAACGGTGTTTCTTCCTACTTTTATTTCGATCTTTACATGGGAATCTTTATTGTGCAAGGGGTTGAAATCCCTGTACACAGGACTACCATCTTAGCGTCCGGAGGGAGCTGTCAGTGTATTTTCCAAAGGCAAGAACCATTGGAAAAACCGACTGCCACAGGGAGAGGCAAGATAACCCTGAAACCACTCAAGTATACTCTGTTCTTTAATGATGACGACCAAAGAAAATTTATTGAACACCCTAAATGCTTCGCAACGGAAACCCTCTCTCATAAGCTTCAATGTTAACAGTTTTTCACTAGGGACAAAGATTCTATCTTCAAAATCAAAGGAAAATCAGTGTTTCATGATGTTTCTGTCAAAACTAATGTAATGGAAGATGCTTGATAATCAAATCTTGATATTGGTGGTGAGGAAGTTATGCTTGAGAAATGGGAAGATTTAATATAAAGCTTTTTCGACCTCCACATGTTGGATTCTCCATGATAAGATACCTTATAGAACATGGTAGCATCCCAGTAGAAGTAATTATAAAAGAAATCGTTGATATTGTTGCATATATTTTATTTTATAGGTACTATTACAGTACCCGTAAGTTTATAACATGGTGGGATATAAACATATATTGTCATCTGTGTACATATTGTAAATAATAAATTTGTATAATATCATATAATTCTTTGTAGGATACAATCCTTCAGTATTGATGTAAACTTTATATACATGGAATGCATCCTAACACAGATACATCTTGATATATAATAATTCTTCTGTTCAGTATAAAACTCACTGTTAATAAAACATAAATCATTCAACTCCATGATCTCTATGCGAAATAGTTTGTTTAACACTCCTTAATAAACAATTCCTAGGTATCTTTCAAGTTTCAATAACTTGATTTGACTTTTTTTCTTATTTTATATATATATTTGTTCATAACTTTTGCATTAAAGAAGTAAAATGTTGTATCATGTCATAGTAGGATAACTAACAGATTCTGTATTGAGTTAATATTAATTTTGTTTTTATACTTACAGTCTGAATACCTGACATCCAGCAGGAGATGTATTCTAACAAATTTACAGGTTAAAATATTTCCGACAAGATCTGTCCTATATTGTCCAATAGCTACAAGTAACACTATGTGGTTTATACAGCTCAACAGCACCACATCTCCATATGTTACACGGCATAAAGAGAATATCTCGTATAAAATCTGCAAAACTCTTATAAAGTGAGTTACATAAATAAAGGGAGATCACCTACCCATGGAGTAAATAAATTATAGAAGACTTGTAATGTTTATATATGAAAGATATTCACTGTGTATTACATAATAATTGATGAGATAAAACAAGTGAACTGAGTTTATATACAAATGTACAACTGAAATAACATTTAAGAATAGATCTGTCAATTTGTATGTACATAACAATGCATAGAACATTTGATTTAAATTGGAATAAAAACATTGCACTTTTATATAACATTTAATATGATGAATGAATGTACAATAAATACATGTATGTACACATTTCTCCTGTACATTAACAGGTATCTAACTGGTTAGTTCTATCAACATACACCTCTGTATATAATACTATCTTACAGGATATTTCTATTGTATTATTCATTTTTTATTGGTGAGTTACTATCCTACTGGAGATTATTAGTAAAAAACTACATCTCAGAAGATATTACATATAAGCATTGTCATCAAGATCAACTTAATCATGAGTTGAGAAAAAATAATGTACAAAACTACCGGTATTAAATTTATGAAAACATAAATACAAAATAATACCGTAATTGTAATATAATTACACTGTTTGTATTTAAAGATGGAATAGCTGTTATTATATATACTTATAACAATACATTGTGTTATATAATAGAACTGATATGCAGTTGTTTCTAGATCATCCACGGTGTAGTGAATACATCAGCAAATTAAGAATGTAGTAAGTCTGTAAAATCATTGTAAAATTGATCACAGATCAAGTCTTATCATCTCTTCTTGTCATTATCATAATGTAGTAAAAAAACTATTACAAAAAATGACTTAAATATAAGGCATTATTTTCATAGTATATAAAACATTAATATACACATGTTTATGTTTAACATATATATTCAACATATTAAACTGCCATACATAATATAGGTATATCTACTGACTTTGGTTTTTCTTTTCTTTGTTTAAATTAATTGCAGACTTGTAATATCTTAGAATGTATTAAAGTTTTCAAACTTATTTTTTCAAAAAATTTATAGTAAAACAAAATTATCTTTAGATAAAATGATTTTGAACACGGAGGGAATTTCTCTTAATGAAAAGAAGGGAGATAATAAATCTTGTTATCTCCCTTACTACATTTCAACCAGTACACTGCTTGATTTGAATAATATTGAGGACAGATCATATACCATCATTTAATACTTTAATTATCAAGTACTTTCTTTATTATGCACTTGCACCACACTTTTTAAACTGACTTTGAATTTGTTTTGAATTCCTACATCTTAAGTTATCAATATTTTTGTAAATCATTGCCCGATTTCAGGATCTTAATCTTTAGTTATAATCAGAAAAAGAAACCAATATAATCAAATGTATTGAGGTGTACAGTCTCATTCCTAAGTCTGAATTCAAAAGTACATATAAGTGCTTAGGACAATTTTTTGGCTTTTAGTGTCAAGAAAATTAGCTTAAATGAGCTCTAAATCTGACATAGTAATGATTAAGTTAGTATCAGTAGTACCATCCAATTAACTAGATCAATCAAGTCAACTAAGTAGTCCCCCTTTAGTTGACTTGTCACCAATTAACTGCAGTGTCTCATTCCAATAAACGTGATAATGTTTCATTAGCACTAAGAAATTCACTGAAGCAGCTGTACTCCAAATCTGAGAATTGAATATGTGTCCAATTTGGATAGATACTTTTCTCCATATTGTACTTCTGGTAAATACACCTCAGACTGATGTACTCGGATGGACCATGATGTGTGAGATTTCCATGGTAACTGGTCTATCATATCGCTACATTATGCCATTTTGTTTTGTTGACAGGTACCTTAAACAAAGATGAAACAGAAAACGTCAATCAAGTAAAGCAATATTACAAATGTATATCTGAAAACACCAATAAAGCATATATTTTATACTTAGTATTGTGAACATGAAATACATAAACCTAATTATTACCTTTAATATAATACCACTACAATTTGATTCATAATAAAGGTGTCGTGAATAATCACATATTTTAAATGTTAACTTAATTATAGGATAAACAATATGCAACAAGAAATTAATAGTGCCCTAACATCCAGCATTCAATATTAATGTACTGTTATTAACCATTTCACTTAATATAGATACTTTTTTCTTTTGACACATTATATTTTATATATGCAATTAAACTTTTTTAATCCTCTTACTTTTTTCAATGCAGAAACTCCACCCTTATTACGAATGGCTATCATGAGCTCTTCTCGAGGATCAAGTTTTGGTGGCTCTATGATTCGTCGACCCTTGCCTTTAGGTCTACTGCTCACTGCTCCATTAACTTTCTTTTCTACTTGCTGAACTCCTGTACTGACTTTACCATTCTGTGAAATGGTAGGAAGCACCGGTGCTGGGGGAGGTGCAGGAACAGATTCTACAACTTTGACCTGCTCTGCTTGTACAACAGGCACAGTTACTGGTGATTGTCTTTGCTGAAGTGATAGAACACTTATACTCTTCATTTGTTCCATCATTTGTTTTTGCATCTCCAATTGTTCTCTAAGCTGTTTCTGTAGCTGGGTTGAGTTTTCATCAGGAGGACTTTGTGCTGATGACAAGAGTTTCTGGTTTTGAGCAAGCTGTTCTTGCCACACAGCAAATTGATCCTGGAGTTGATTTTGCATTACAACAGGGTCCGGGGATTCCCCATTGTCTTCTTTATTGACATTGTTCACACGGTTATTGCTTATTGTGTTATCAACATCAACAATTGCTACTTCCTCAGTTTCTAACTCAACATTGTCTGAGAAAAGATTTTTTGAAGTGGAAGAATTCTGTTCCTCGTTGCCGGACTTCCTTGCTCTCATAGCAGGTAATGCAATCATCGATATAGATTTCTCCTCTAGAACATGCTCTTGCTCGCCTTCTGAACTTGGAGAGAAGCTTAGTTCACTACATCTGTCCTTAACACTACCTTTCACTTCAGCATCTTTACCTTCTTCTCCAAGCCTACTAAAGTCTATAACAGGATTACTAAATCCATCATTTTCCTCATTAAATGACACATCTAATGTATCATCTATCACAACTTCTTGACTTTCTGACAACTCCTCATAAAGAGGTTGTGGAGGAGGAGGAGGGGCCACAATATCTATGTCCTTCTGTTGTATAGGTTTAGTGGTGATCACAGGAGCACGTTTATAACCATACCCAAAGTCTACATTTTCTAAATCATCCATCGTGAAAACAAAGTTTTCCTTTTCCTTTGGTTTTGGAGGTTCTTTTACTACAGGTTTTTCCTCCTTAATAATTGAAGGAGGAGGAGGTTCTTCTTGTACTACAACAACCTCAGCCCTGGCAGCTATCTCCATGACAACATCTCTCTCTTTGACGGGAGAGCTTGAGAAGGAATGTTCCTTTGGAGTGTCGAAATCAGGAATCCTTCGAGGACTGTTTGGACCAGATGAAGATTCAAAGGGATAAATCACCTCTGTGATTTCTAAGAATTCCTCATCTTCCTCTTGCTGCATATTATTGGTATCTACATTATCTGCCTGGAAGCCAGGAGGGGCAGAGTTCAGGGCAAAGTTGTACGTTATCTCCGAAACTTCATTATCCGCTGGTTCTGTATTGACATTTTCAGCAGCTCTCGGTGAATCAGTTTGTCCCTCGTTAGATAACTCGATGGTTCCACCTTTGCTGACCATCTCATTTGTATCGTCAACTTTCGAAACTTCGCCTTTATGAATTCTTTTTTCTGAAATATTTCAACAACAAAATAAAACTAAGAAGACAATTTTTCAATAACTTGTGTGTAAATTACCTAAATGGAGTTTCCAGGAATATTGTCAATAATAAGTGACACTAGATGCAATATTGTCTCCAACTGAAAGGTGTGGTCTGTTGAATAGAGGTTTTCAATTGAAATTCAAATAAATGAATAAAAATAAATAAATAAAATAAACAAATGAAAATATATAAAAGATTCTTTTGTAGATTTATACTTATGTATAAACGGCTCAATTGAAATAATTATACTGAGAATTGATGCGAGGACCTCTAAATGTTTTAACCTATATTTATTATAAACCATTTAAAAAACAGGATATAATACAAATACTATGTAGGCCACATGGATAATGACATTTCATTTTAACAGAAGATATGAACTTATTTCAAAATGAAGCTGAACAACCAATAAACAATTATCATTTTCACTAAAACGCGTGCTCTGATATATGTGCTAGTATACATCTGTGACAAAAAAAATATCTATCAGCCTTGCATCATTTTTATATTAAATATTTACTTAATCTATGTTCCCTACAGTAAATTGACTTCCTCCATATCTGATATACTGATATGGTTAAAATGGTTAGTGTGTTTATACATATATGTTAAATATACTTGCATGCAATGGTAGACACGACAATATATGTGTACAACATCAATATTTATAATGTTTTTATTAAGTTAAACAAACTTCTTAAATCATCAAATATCTCCTGATACATGATATACTTCATGATGTGTCATGTATTCCCAGGCATATATATAGCCTAGTCATTCTGCTGTATGAAATACTGGATAAAAATCCTTTGTGATGACTGAACCATTCTATCAATGTTACAACATCCTGTTAGTTTCCTAAATATACGGTAACCAAATAGTTACTAACTTAAAAACTTCTAACCCAACAGATCATACTCTGTAGCCATACAATCACAAATCAAGTAGTTTCTACCCTAACTTAAGATACTCAAGGCAACTTCCTACCAAAATATTCAATTCCAAAAGTTAACAGTTCCTATTAGGTAGCTCCAACCAAACAGTCAGCTCAAACAACATGACGAGTACACTATAAACTATATGCAAGTAGTCAATACCCTAATCAAATTGTAATGTCCATATCCTATCACACAAATCTGTAACTCCCCAACTCTTTAGAAAATGATAATTAATGATTACAGTCAACACATAAATCTCCAATCCTATTAAAGAGTACCAAATTAAGTGACTGAATAGTCAGACCTGCAAACATGGCCAGGTTTTCTTTCCAAAGTCAGGCCACAATATGTGGCTTAAAAGCAGAAAAACATGTATGGGCTGACCATATCCAGATTTTCTAAGTTACATTTACAACAGGGATGGTATCAAATTCTCAAGCAAATATTCAAGGACATTTCAAGCCCAAAGTAACTTATTTTCAAGGACTTAAAAAGCTACATTAACCATTTGCACCATTTATTTTTGCTAAAATCAAGAAAAGACAGAAACAACTTCTGGATAACTATAACACAGCAGATTTTAACTTATCTAAACGTTTTCATGACTCTCTGAATTGAAATACAAACATCTGTTGTTAACACTGCAGCTTATGCAAAATTCAAAGTCTTTTCAAGACATTTTACTGTATTCAAGGGTTTTTCATGGTAAGACTAGATTTTGAGGATTTTTCGAGGCTCACTTAGAAACAGAAGTAGTTTTCAAGCCTGACCAAAACCCTTTACAACAATGAACATTTCCCTACATTCTTTCACAGGTCTATGTTGTACAAGACTAGAATGATCGCGTCTATATAGACCAATTCACACAGCACACAATGAGTACCTTCGTGATCACTATCACTGTCGAGCATTGCCTGCTCGCCCACCGCTATGGTTAGTTGGAAGGCCAAGTTGAGATCCTCAATAGTATTTACTGAGCTAATGCTGGTAGGACTTTCTGCACGGCTATGAGCTGTTAGGATAAAGGGAGAGGCGTGTATATACAAGCAGGCAGTTACATTACAAACACCAACCATTCTGTTTCAATATAATCTTGCTGGCTTTAAACATTTATAATATATCTGTAGTCGAGGTACTCAATTGTTATGCTATGACAAATTAAAGCATACTGCAATAAACTAACAGTAGCTAGAAAACATCAGACAACAAAGTTTATCACGTTCAAGAAATTTGTATTTTGCAAGTTCAATTTTTATTAAACTTTTTGGAGTTAGAAATATGATAGATGTCCATAAACAGGTAAACAACTAAGTTACTATTTCTAAAGCAGGAATTTGAGAAATTTGTTTTATTAGCATGTGAAAAAGCTTTTGAGTATCGTTTTTAATCATATTTTTTCGAACAAAATCGAAAATCTAATACTATTCGATAATTCTGATGTCATGAAATGCAAGAGTATATTGAAACAGACGGTACACATAGTCAGCAGGAACCACAAAGGGTAAACCATATATAATACCAATATATATGGTACAATGTTCTTAACATAAAATGTTTGCAATTTCACTGTTAACATATTTTATCATTTTCAAATAATTAATATACATTGTTCCTTTACATAAACAAAAGATTAAACTTCATAGTTCAAATTGCCGTATCAATGTTTTGATGTGCCTTATAGCTATGTTGAACTATCATAATTTACCAAAATGCTAATCTGGGCTATTCTTAACTTATTTCCGATTCCCAAACCAAAGATTTATAGTATCTGTGGATATAAGTTGTTGATACAAACACATACAAATGTCTAAACGATGAATTTACATCAAGAAGAACATTATTCACTTACATTTTAATATACATATATGTAAAGCAAGTAATTGTGCAAAATAATTCCTCATAAGCTCTGCATGCATTAACTCCCTTGTTTGTTGTTTATATTTCAAAGAGTTACCTCCCATTTAACATTCAGTAGGTAAAATTTATCCGAAAATCCAGATCTCATATATAGAATCTCACTATTGAACTTATTTTCTAATATATTAAAATATTATTATCAAGATAATCTTCAACATTCTTGCATTAGGAAATGGTGTTAACAACACCAAGCCTGATTTACAACAGCAAGATTAAATCAAATCTCTGCCATCTAAATCAAATCAAAACAGCTTTTCACTTCTTTGTATAAATCACATTGCTACAAAATCTATATCAAGACTAATCTCCATTTCAAACTGTCATTTATACAGTATATTTTAATTTAATACTTTATTAAATTATTGATTAGTAAAGAAACTATCTTTATCAAGTTAGTAACCATTTCCCACTAAATAAATTAAGATGTTAAATCGTTATGTTTAGTTAATATAATATTGTATGGATTGATAATATAGTTGTTTTCCAGTATATAAATCATGCAATATCCAATGTAAATTACTATAAAACTTGTTAAAACCATTTTTGTGCAACACATTTTACAAATATTAAGATGTCAAGAAGTTAACACAGATTTAAGTAATGTTGTCAATGTATAACCACTTGTGATACAGGATTTTTGTATCATCAATTAAGCTGAAATATTTACTTTTCAAGTATGTTCAAAGTCAGTGTTGAAAGGTAAGACACAGCAAAACACAAAATCCCCAAAAAACTATTAATTAATAGGTATATGAAAGAAATAGAATATTGGAATGAAAAAAAATGTTATTAAATTATATTAATTAGAAAAATAATACCAAACCCTACATATTACTTTAAGAAAGTCGAAAACCTGATCCACATGGTTAAAACTTGTTATTCTAAATTCCATATACTTAATCCTTCTAGAACATGATGTTTAGTGAGGAAACTTTATTGACAACATACTTCCACAAAAAAATGTACTTGAAAAATGAAAAGGGCCACCAATAAATATAATATCTGAGACAAAAAATATCAATACTCTGTGTAAGAGGACCTTAGAGACATTTAAACAAAGACTAAACATATGTACATACTGCCGACGGGTGAGCTCTGGGTGCTCTCTGGACCACAACTGTCGTCACTAGTTTCTACCCCAACATCCACTGTGTCAACACGTAGACCCATGATGTCATGATAATCCACAGGCTCGGAATCTTCCGGGTAAGGTTCGCTGGGAGGAGGTGGGGGAACGAAAGAACAAGGTCGTACATGCTTTTGATGATCAATATCAATGTCAATATCTTCACTGGCAAGTGACATATTTTCGACCATCATCATGCGTGGACTCTCCAACCCTCGGTCAAGATCGTCCAGAACAGCTGCCACAGCCAAAGCATCTTCTTCATCTATCAAATATTTATAGTGCTACATATATAACATGTAATATCATTATCAAGTGAAATATTCAGAAGCAATGAAGACAGACTGTGTGAGGTTAGAGGTTTTTATACCACAGACAAACACTGTTCATTATCAATATTATAAAACTTCAAAAACACAATAACACACAAGTCTGGAGAACTTCAATGGGAATCACATCCATTGCATGTTTTATGCATGTAATTTTTGTTTTTTAAACATACTGTAAAACCATCAAGTGCTAAAATGCTTTTATCATGTTTAAAGCAATATATTCACAGTCAAAATATATTACCTTTTGGAATAAAAACATGCACACTTGTTCCCCCTTTTTGCATTTAAATTTGACAGGGTGAAACAAAATGATGGGATTTTTCTGAGCAAAAAAAAAACCACTTTTCATTTCAAAAAAGATTTTTTAAAACAATGTCTCCATAGCTAAGAAGTTGCACATTATAAATTCAATGCATACTACCATTGTTCAAGCAAGGTAACAGAGAATTCACACGTTATGGCCTAATGCAAGATAAAAACCACACCAACAAGGATTAAAATACTGCATAGGTCTACTTAATCAAGCATGTTAATCAAGTGTATAGATAAAGTAACAATGTTTGTGAAAGTGTGTATAGCTCACTCTGTAACACAAAGGTTATCTCAGTTCATTCACAAGCAAGCACCTGCATATTAATGTGTAATAGCAATACAATCAGTATGTAGCTGCAGTTTCATTATAGATAGCTATTGGTAATGTAGATAATGATCATTTACATCTGTTATGTTGGTGAATTTTACTCCTAATCATCTCACCATCAACCAGTATAGTGCATTACAGTGTACATGGTTATAATACAGTCATATTGAACTTCAGATTCTGTGATATTATATAGAACATGTGTAGTTACACTAAGGATCTGTAATATACACATGTTATATAAAACATCTGTAATTACACTAAGGATCTGTAATATACACACGTTATATAGAACATGTGTAGTTACACTAAGGATCTGACATATACACATGTTATATAGAACATCTGTAGTTACACTAAGGATCTGTAATATACACACGTTATATAGAACATACATGCTATATAGAACATGTGTAGCTACACTAAGGCTCTGTAATATACACATGTTATATAGAACATGTGTAATTACACTAAGGATCTGTAATATACACATGTTATATAGAACATGTGTAATTACACCAAGGATCTGTAATATACACACGTTATATAGAACATCTGTAATTACACTAAGGATCTGTAATATACACATGTTATATAGAACATGTGTAGTTACACTAAGGATCTGTAATATACACATAATATATAGAACATCTGTAATTACACTAAGGATCTGTAATATACACATGTTATATAGAAAACGTCCGTCTTATTACACATAAGATTCATATTACACACATCCTTTGTTAAACAGATGATTCAAAAGTAAATATATTCATCTACAGATGGTTCAAATGTAAATTTACTTTTATAAAGCTAGTTCAAATACAATATAGATGTCGATGGTTAAAATCTAAATCTGCTATTACACATGTACATGTACACATGGTTTAAAGATAATTAATCTGTTGCACAGATGGTTCAAATGTTAAGCATCTAAATCTATTAGTTATACAGATGGTTCAAATTTTAATCTAAATATATACAGCTAGTGTTATACAAATGGTTCAAATGTAAATCTAGTGTTATACAAATGCCAGTTTCTAATATAAATCCATTGTTAGATTGTTTAAACATAAAATGTGCACCACTAGTTTAATGTGTACATTCTACAGCTCTGTTGCACTCAATAACATGTAATTCTTGAAGGGATTTAAATATTGAAATGTAGTCTTAATACAGGTGCACAGTTACATATTACATGACCTCAAAACTATGTGCATAATACCACTATTGAATAATTGCCTTGTCTGGATAAATCTCTCCACCCTGAACATACATGTACCTGTGAGCACTTTTTCAAATACCAGTGAAGTCTTGGTATTGGGAAACAAACAAAACGAAGAGGCCCATAGGACCTTAAAATCAACCTGTATGAAAAACACCTATTAGTAAATTTTTGGCATTGAATAGTTTTGACCCCATGGTCACACCTTGAACAAACTTGGTTCTCTATGCCCTAAAGTTACTACATACCAAAACAATTAAGCACAAGACCATCAAGTATATAAGAAGATTTTTGAAATTTTGTCAAATTTGGGCCCCTAAAAGTGGTGCCCCTGGGAGGTGGAGCCCCATCATTTGAACAAATCTGAACTCCCTTCCCCAGGGATGCATTTTACTTAGTTTGGATGAAACTGTTCCAAGAAGTTTGGACAAGATGTCAAAAATGTGAAAAGTTAACATATTTGCTATAGTGTTAAACTTTGACCTAAAAATTTGAAAAGTTAACAAATTTTCTATCAAAATATTTTTCACCCCAGGGTTACGCCTTGAACAAACTTATTCTCCATGCCCAAAAGTTGCTACATACCGTAATATTTATTGTGAGAAGATTTTTGTCAAATTTTTACCCTTTTGGTCCCCTAGCCCCTTCTTTTGAACAAATCTGAATCCCCTTCCCCTTGGCATTCTTTCTACCAACTTTGGATGAAAATGGTCCAGCGGTTTTGGAGAAGAAGTCAAAAATGTACAAAATGTACAACGGACAGACCACGACAGGATTTGTATGAGAAAAGTCCACCTTGAACCTTTTGTCCAGATGGACTAAAATCTTAAACAGCTGCAGTCCTACCTGTTGTCTCGTTCTGGTGAGACTTGGATACACAAGGTTTGGGAGGTGGTAAATCAACAACCTCAATTGATGAGGTTGTTTTGCTTGGAGTTTGAGTAGCTGGTGCTGAGGATATTGGTATGGTTGAGTGCTCTGTTGAACTGGGTGATTTTTCTGATGTGTGCAAAAGAAGAAAAGCATTTGTCAAAAACTAGCAAAACTCACTCCAAATATAAGCAAAATGTGGATTAGTCAGGTCTGTGCATTATTTAAGTCTTCAAATCACACACAAATTGAAAAAGATTAGGAAAAAGCAAAATATGTTCAAATAAAATCCAGGTAGAATCTTCCTCTTTCTGAATTACAATGTATATATAATGTCAACATCCCAAAACAAAGGGTTTTTGCTGTGCATTATATATAGCCATTATTACACTTTCCTTCAACTGATATTTCAAAATAAAGGCATAGCAAGGTTGTACATAAAGATTTGCAGTAAAGCACTTATCTTTAGAGTAATAAACATTACTGTGCATGTGTTTACATGTATTATTGATTAACTAAAATGCAGTGAATACCGGTTACATAATATCAAAACATTTTATCTCCTGCTTGTACTACCACAAGGCTATACATTTAGATTAACAGTCTCGGCAATTCTTAATATCAGTTTGGATTTAAGAGAGACTATGCTCTCATTTGCATCATAAATGATCTTACATTACATTTCTATAGATGCTTAAAACGTGCATATCACTTAACACCAGACAGGTACATTACTGCACTCGGTGAAAAATGCACAATTATACTGACTATCTCATTTGTCAAATACTAGACTTGTAATAAATTTTGAGATTCATGTTTTCTCAGTAACAAATAGTATCGTTTGCTGTGTATTAAAATTAACAGGCTGCAAATGCACTTGCATGGTGTGTATTCTGTACAGGCAGTTTAATTATGAATTACAAAAAAAGTAAGTCACAATATTTGGTGACTTTAGTCTTTAAGTAAAATCATGCTTCACAGAGTCTGCAGTTAAGAAACATTCTGTCATATGTGCTCTGATGATGAAGGAAATAACCTTGACCTTAGGAGAATGTACCAAAAACCTACTTAAGTTTTCTAGTCAGAATAAATTGTTTTAGAATTCTTGACTTAATGAATGTCTGAATGTTCAGTTAATATATATCCCAACACTTAATAAAAATCTACTCCTTCATATCCAAAGTCATTATAAAACATTTATATCTAACAATCTGGGTAACTTATTTACAATCTGGGTAACTTATTTAGAAACTGGGTAACTTATTTTCAATGTTCGTTACTTATTTACAATCTGGGTAACTTATTTTCAATCTTCGTTACTTATTTACATTCTGGGTAACTTATTTACAATCTGGATAACTTATTTACAATCTGGGAAACTTATTTTCAATCTTCGTTACTTATTTACAATCTGGGAAACTTATTTTCAATCTTCGTTACTTATTTACAATCTGGGTAACTTATTTCAATCTGCGTTACTTATTTACAATCTGGGTAACTTATTTTCAATCTTAGTTAGTACTTATTTATAATCTGTGTTACTTATTTACAATATAGGTTACTCTACATTTACAATGATCCGTACCATCTTACTAGTAACTTTTCGTCTTTTCTTTCATTAAGAATTGTGATTTAGTAATCACTTTAAAAGCTGTAAGTTATACATCCATCTTGACTATATGTACTTGTTTGTATATGTCCAGATATAGATACCATTAACATTAATACTATATAATGAGTGCAGGAGTGATAAGATAGTTAACTTGCGTCATTGTACATATAAATAATGTAGGATGTAAAATGTTAAAAACAAAAATAGTACATCGACTTCCTTGTTTGCCACAAGTATTAGGATAAAACCTTCAAATATATCAGGATTAGAATAAGACTTTCTACACAAAACAGAAAAGTTTCTAATAACTTTTTCCTTCATTATTACCTGGAGGTGGGGGCGGTGCTGCTTTTTTCTTCTTTCCTACATTTTTTTTCTTTGGTTCGTCTCTTTCTAATGACCTTGACCTGACATCATCATTTTTACTGTGTTTATATAATGGTAAAGTTTGACTGGCACCTACTTCCATTGACATTATGGTTGCTCGCTGTTGATGTTTCCGCCGCGGAGGAGAAATATCACGAATACCACTATCACCATTCATATGTTCACCACTGTCCAAGGAAGTAGTTTCTATGTTCATTTTGACACTATTCATTTCATCAATACGCCCAGCATCCGGGGATTCAGCACCACTTAAAGTTAACTCATGATAACCACTAGAATCTGAACTGTTTCGTGAATGAAACTTAGTTGCACCTTGTTCATGTTTCACTTTGTCACTAGATGTTGCCACCATCGTTGCAGATGGCGATGACAACACTCTTTCTTCATTAGATGCAGTCACTGCCTGTTTTTCTATGTTTTGTTTTTCTACACTAATTTCAACCTGAATTGTTTTAGCTGGGGGGTTTTGTGAAGGTGGTGGGGGTGGGGCACGTCTCTTTTTTGTCCGTGGGGGAGGCACATTTTCCTTGACAGTTTTTAATGTAGATGATGATGCAGGTTTGGCAGTATTGTTACTAGTAGGTGTTGTAGTTGATGAGTTTGCTAACATCATAGATTTGGGTCGAATATTCACATCATTTTCTACTGACATGGTGTACATTGTCTTTGGTCGGTTAACTGGTGTTTGGTCTGATTTTCTCCTTAAAGGAGGACTACCTCCACTTGAACTGGGCGCTGGAGGTCCTCTGTCAGTTTCCATATGAACAGATTGCTGAAAGGAAATGCATTTATATTAATATTTGATCATGTTTTAACTTATTTTGCCTTTTTTAACATTCAACATTTACAGATTTCAATATGGAATCAATTGCATGGACATTAAACAAATATTTTAAATGGGAAAATGAAAATGTTGCCCATTTCTTAAATAATAGGAATCTTATTAAACTATGTAGGAAAAACTAGTTTGTAATTGATAGCTTTAATACAGGTTTAATAAATAACTACACACAATAAAGGTTTAGTTTCTTATAACAAGAATCCAGTGCAGTACTCACCACATTAAATTTTTTCTCTTTTTTGAAAATCGAAAAGAAGCCCCCTTTCTTTTTCTTGCCTTCACTTGGCATATAACCTGTAGAAAGGTCACTCTTCGATGAATGACCACGACTCGCCATCGATAAATCTGGCATAGATCTAGTATTGTCCACCATCATTCCTGAAAAAACAAAACAAAGGGAGATTACTCATGAGATCAATGACACGATACTAGATCGATGTATACAATTTGATGTCAATACACTGCCAACATCTTCACAATTATTAATTCGAAGAATAATTGTTATCTGTAACAATTCCTACAGGAATATAATGGTGACACTCATGTGACAACAGACACAGAAATGCTGGACATATCAAAATACGTATACCCGGTACTAACTTAACTAAGTAACGATGTACACATTTGAAGATAGACAACAATTTTGTAAATACATTTTTCGTGTATAACTTAACAGCAAGTGTACCCAGTAGACCCTTCAAAAAATATTCAAACAAGATACAAGAAATTCTCTTTTCAAAAATCTTGACATGTAATGTGAGTAAGGTATTTATGGAATGAATCACACTAAAATGATGAAGAAAACTATCCAACAAACCAGAATGATATATCATAATCAATCTGGTTGTCTTAATGCAGAAAGTGGTCATAAAATATAGAAAAACAGCTGAAAACTAACATAAATATACTACCACCTGTTCTGTGAATCACAACTCTCTCCTCCCTTCATCAAGTTTAATTCAAGCGAAGGTTTCACACTTATCACGCAGAAAAACATGTCCATCTGACTAGCGTGATAGACTCCACACTATAGAGCTCAGTTTGTCTGTATACTACTTATATTCCTGATAATGTTTGCACATACAAAACAGCTACTGTCATCTTTTATCAACAGACATGCAACAAATTCTAAATGACCACACCTTTCTACATGGGGCTCACACTGGGGAAACAAGGGTAATCTTGTCAAAACATCAGCAAGATTATCTGTTATTGGATTATTATTCACAAGGAATTTTTGATTTTACTATTACTGCATTTTTAAAAGAGCCTTTTAGATGTGTAAATGGAAAAAAAGTGCAAGGAAAATAGGAAGGGGGGGAGTTACCATTTGTATATAGTTTTAAAAGTATATTCAAGTTAAAACTTTAATAATAAAAAAAAAAATTGTGTTCCTCAGCATTTATTTTGAAGAACTACCATTAAAACCATCAAAACAAACTATCTTCTGGGAGAGTAAATATAGAGTTGGAGAGTAAATAAAGAGTAAACAAGAGCTGTTGGAGAACAGCATAGCTCGCCTATTAAAAGCATTTTTTAAATGAGTTTGAATTGTAATGGGGCCAT
>JAUMGZ010033859.1:0-19519 GCA_032359645.1 Pododesmus macrochisma | reverse complement strand
TCGTTTAAAGCAAAAGTTAACGACGGACAGGATTTGTATGAGAAAAGTCCACCTTGGACCTTCGGTCCAGATGGACTTAAAAACTGAATCTTCATTAAACAGATGTACATAATTTTGAATAACATGAATAGTTTTTATAACTCAATATAGGAAAGTACAAAGCAACCATGTATGTGTGTAATATGTTCTATTAAGTTATATAGATATATAGTAGATATTTATATACATGTAATATTCAGTAAACACACATTGGATAATCTAAAACAGAATAAACTTAGCTAAATGTCTGACACCCTTAACAATGTTTATTATGTCATTTAGCTAGCACTAATGAACAATAGGCCCATGGGCCTTAATGTCCATCTGGTTAAAACTGGCCAATGATTTTTGGCATATGTAAAAAAAAAAATTCAAAATGTTTCCCTCTTATTGACCACTATTGCATTTCTGAATACTTGAGCAAGTCTGAATCCTTTTCACCTGAGGATGTATACATCCAGGAATCCATGTTTTGTTAAAATTGGTCAAGTATTTTTGAGAGAAGTTATTATTGTGCAGTATATATATGTTATAGTGACATAAGTTAAATAGTTTAAATATTTATTACAATACAAGACGATAATTATAAGTGCAAGATTCCTTTACACAAATACAAAAATGCAATCTGAAACATGCCTCCTATAAATGATATTTATAAGAGGAGTGAGTCAATGGCATGTGCTCACAGACATTAATGTTCACATGGTATAAGTTCAGAAGTTTAGGGTTCAAAACAGCACTGTGCGAGTGAAAGGTCAATCAAATGTTCAATTTACAAGTAACATCCTTGTTACACACATATAAATATTGCTAACCACTGCATCTCAGTGGCTGATGAACAGACATGATTGGATTTAATTGGCCAATCAGTTAGACTTACTTGAATTATGACGATGTAACATTGCTTTCATTTTAATTAACAATGCAAATAATGACAAAAACAGCATATCAAAGATTGTTCACAGCGGTGTCCTAGAATTAACAGAAATGCCTTGATTGCATGTGATTGTACGGCCACATGTACACAATGCATCCAACACTGTCCACATGTAATTAGGTGTACAAATCTTTGTTACATAACCATCTAGTGGCCAGTGACTGACACACACATGCATGTGTAATTGCTATAACATTTCATTTTTAACCAGAAAAGATGAATAATATAAAAATGCACCTTTACCTTAGAACTTGAAAACAAAGTTTGTTAGTATTTTTTACAAGGTTGACATAAAAAGGAGCTACCCACTATTTTTGTTTAAATAAATTATTATATTATTAACTTCTTAAATATGATATGACCTAAACATGAGTTAAATTGTTGTTAAATCCCAATGAAACAAACAAAATTCTTTGAAGAACTGTAAAAGTTACCTCACTTTTAATCATTCTAACATGTATAAGTCAAACGCGTTACCTCCCTTGGGACAAATAAAAATGAAGTATTACTTAAAAACTTACAAATACTATATAACACACTGAAAAATCATTGAATTAAGTTTAAAATAGGCAAATAATCTATTTGTTAAGAAAATATGACAAGAAAGGAGAATAGATAGTAAATCGTAAAAATAACACTAAATGAAACTACAATTTATAAATATCAAAAACAACAATTACCTTTTGTCAAATTTCCTCTATTTTTGCCCAACAGTGGTGCCCTTTGGGTGGTAGAGTCCCATTTTTTTTTTTAAAAAAATCTAAATCTCTTTTCCTATCAAGTTTGGTTGAAATTAGCCCAATGGTTTTGAAGAACATATTTGCTGTATATATAAATATATATATATAACTATGTAGTGTTGAACTTTGACCCAAAGATGCGTAACCTTTTTTTATCATGCCTTTAACATATTTAGTTCTTCATGGCCCTAGGTTACTACATACCGAAACATTTAGCACTTGGTTATTTAGTTTCGTTTTGTCACATGTTTCCCCTTTTGGCCCCCTAGTGGTGCCCCTGGATGCCCAGCCCCTTTATTTGAACAAATCTAAATCCACTTCCCCTATGAGTACTTCCTACCAAGTTTGGATGAAATTGGTTCAGTTGTTTAGGAGAAGAAGTCGAAGATGTGAAAAGATTACGACGAACGGACGACGGACGGGATTTGTATGAGAAAATTCCACCTTGGACCTTTGGTCCAAATGGCCTAAATACCACCACCACAACCATGTACAACAACAACAACAACAACAACAACAACAACAACAACAACAACAACAACAACAACAACAACAACAACGTGTGAAACTTAACAATAAAGAACTACCACTACAACCAACAACAAAGAAACAGCAACAAGTGAAACTTAACAACAAAGGAATAATAAAACAAAAGCAATAGCAGCAGCAGCAGCAGCAGCAGCAGCAATAAGAACCCGAAATCAACCTACCTGCACAAAAGACTGACCAGCTGGGCGTAGTTCCCTTTCCTGTGCTTGATCCGCCATAACTGGTACTGTGTTTGTGACTGTGGAGGTTCTTTCTTGTCGATCTTTAGGTCGTCAATTGGCTGTGCCGTTATCCATCGGTAGATTGCGCGTATCTTGGACAAATCATCGGTATAGCCCTCGATCAGGTATTCCACCAGTGAGGACAGTGGTTGTTTCAATAGTTTAGCTGGCGCCTGTCATACAAAAAGGAAAGACACACATTCATAATACTCAGACACTAGCAAATACAAACAGCTAACAAACTCTGAATATATTTTTTCAAAAGTGTTTGCTCAATGTTTTCTATTATTTAACCCTTTTTCTTACTAACCTTCAAAGCTCGTCTATCAACATCCTCATAGTTTGCTGGATCAAAGATGTCTGTCTTCTTACTTCCGGGTGGGCGGGGTTCCGGTAGTTCGGCAACACCATCAAGTGAGTCAACAAAACTTTTGTGTTTTTCAGATCTTTCAAATGTAGGTATAAGCTGGTATGTAGCGAAAAGACGTCCAAGCTCTGGTGCTATCTAAACGAGGATGGAAATAAATGTTTTCTTCAGATATCTAACGTACGATATAAAAAGTTAGTTTGAATTTTATATTTTTACCGATATCAATTCTATGTATTGCCATTTGCTGGTATCGATCGCCACATTTTGATTGACTGCTATCAAATTATCCATTGTTACTATCAAGGCTTTGCAGTAGAACAATACGTTATGTAAATAATAGCATGGATACCCCATAAAAATACTTATGATAAATTATAAAGGTCAAAATAAAGACAAAACCCTTCCTATCCCACACGAACAAATTATGTTCTCATATGAGCTCGCGTAAAAAAATTGTTAATTTTAGTGAACAAAATATTTACCTAACAAGAAGTACATCGGGCCTTAACGTTCATCTGGTTGAAATAGGCCACACATTAAATATTTCTATTTGAATACTTTTGAACCCAGGGTCATGCCTTAAACAAAATCGGTTCTCCAATTATATAACAAAACATTAAGCCTTCGAGTTTACAAGAAGATTTTTGAAATTTTGTCAAATTTTTCACCATTTGGGCACCGAAAAGGCGCCCCTAAGGGCCAAGACCCTTCATTTGAACAAATCTTAACCCCCTTCCCCTCGCATGCCTTCAAAGAAGTTAGGATGAAATTGGTTTATCAGTTTTGGAATAGAAGTCAAAAATGTGAAAAGGCAACAAATGTGCCATAGTGTTGAACTTTGACCCCAAAACGTTTAACCCATTCTTGACCACTAGGCCTTCTAGTTTATAAGATTTGTGAAATTTTGTCAAATTTTCCCAATTTCGGACCCCATGTGAACCTCCCTTGGTACTGAGCCCCGTCATTTGAACACATATGAACCCCCTTCCCCTCAGGATGACATATACCAAGTTTCGATGAAATTGGTCCAGTAGTTTTTGACACGAAGTCGAAAATGTGAAAAAGTATCATATTTGCTATATATATAGTATTGAACCTTGACCTCAAAATGTGTAACCTTTTTTGAACCCAGGGTTACGCCTTAAACAAACTTGGTTCTCCTTGCCCTAAAGTAACTACATACCAAAGCATTAAGCTATAGGCCTTTTTTTAATTTTGTCAAATTTTACCCCTTTTGGACCCCATAGTGGCACCACCTTGGGGCCGAACCCCATCATTTGAACAAATCTGAACTCTCGTCTCAAAATGATGACATCTATTAAGTTTGTATGAAATTGGTTGAGTAACTTTGGACAAGAAGTCAAAAATATGAAAAGTTTACATATTTGCTATGGTGTTGAACTTTGACCCATAAACACGTAACCAATTTTTGAACCCAGGGTCATGCCTGGGACAAACTTGGTTCTCCATGTCCTTAAGTTATTACATACCAAAAAAATTAAGCTCTAGGCCTTCTAGTTATGTCAAATTTCCCCACTTTTGGCCCCTTAATGGTGCCCCTGGGGGCCCAGCCCTTTAATTTGAACAAATCTGAATCCCCTTCAGTCTCATAGGGATATTTTTTTACCAAGTTTGGATGAAATTGGTCCAGTGGTTTAGGGGAAAAAGTAAAAAAATGTGAACAGTTTACGACGGACGACGGACAGGATTAGAATGGGATAAGTCAACCTTGGACCTTTGGTCCAGATGGACTAAAATCGCATGCAATTGATGTTTTCTTTCAAGTTTCCAGTTAAATGTACATGTTTTAGTTTGAAAAAAGTCCATCAAGCGATATCTATTTCATTTTACTTTCACACAAATTTGAACATGTTAAATTTACGTTAGGAACTTTACATGCGACTTTCATGTGAAGATGGTTTGCCTATCGCTTTTATTCTACTTTCGGCTGCATTTCTCTTTTCGTTGTTATTTTCACCTGTTTTTATTTTCAAAAATATGACCCAAAATTAACAAACGCGACGTTATTTTTTTTAAAATAATAAGCAACATTTTAATTCTCACTGATTTTAAAATCGGAGTATTATAATATATAAATAACAAAAAGATAAAATAGATAAAAAAAATCAACATATGTCGTTAATAAGTCAGTTTATGCTCAAGATCTAAGAAGATGTAAGTAGCATTTCTAAAACTGGTGATTAACTTTAAGTAAATGAAAAAGAAAAACGATTTATCAGATTTGTTCATGGCTTTTTGTAATCTTCTAGTATTGTTTGATCTTTTAACTCTGACAAGTTAAAGCAATAAGCACAACAGGGCCATAGATTTTGGGTATAGAAATAAGCGTGACACCACAGTTAGGAATTAACCAGTTCCATAATAGATTGATATCTTAATCTTATTAATGCGTACGATTGACCTTAAGGTCATTAGAAAAGTTACAGATAAGATAAGACTGGTAGCTTATATAGCTTAAAGTTACTTACACACTCTGGTAACTAAAAACAATTACTTCAATAAAACGAAATGCATGTTTTTTGATAATTTAGGTGCCAGGTTCCAAGCCAGAGAAATATTGAAAAATTCACGAAGACCCGCCTCGGTCAATTTCCCTCATTAGTGTGCAGACGAAGTTAGGGTGGACAGCGATATAGTTTGAAAATAACATCAATATCATTCATCTGAGTGAAAGATCCGTGCAAATCAAATGCGCGTGTATATATATAGCCCTGACACATTTCACAATTTCTAAACACAGGTATCCTGATACACCTTTATCACTAAATGAACTCTACCCGATAACTATTGCTGGAGCTTCAATGGAATACCTCTATCCATTGGCTTCAGATGGGACAGTTTGGAAAGGGGAGGCGGAGAGGCTGATTGTTCCGATTGATCTTCAATGTTATATTCATGTATTGTTATAAATTAAGACATTTTTCAGATCAATATTATATTATATTAACGAAAAGTTGCTAACTTTCCATGCTTTATGAAAATAGCCATTTTAAAAATAAATAAAAATTCAAGCAATAACTACTTTTCGTTGGTGTGTATCTTACTTTAAAACGAACGAACGAATACATAAATGAATAAATAAATAAACACGTGAACGATAGAACCAATAATTATTAAAGAAAGAAATAAATCAACGATCGAATGAACTTGTCGTTGTCCGTTGAATTCAAATAAAATAGCATGTGTCAATCACCCCAGTAGATTTACAAGCTAGAACGCGCGTTAGTAGTCATATACGAATTTTAAATACACACTTAAACTTTTAAAAGAAAAATGTTGACATTTTAACAGAATGACGTCTAAGTGTTTACACTTAAGTTACGGCAATTCAAAAGACACCGTTTGATAAGATAGAGAAACTTCTCAAACAGTTGCCAAATATAATATACTCCAGCCCTCAGTATCTTGAATAAATATGGCCAAGTATATCATAAATTCAGTATCTTTATAGTTGTTTAAAAGTGTGTGCTGTGTACATGGATACAAAGATAGTTTGGACTAACTTTGCACATTTATTTACACAATTCACACGAGTTTTTAAACTTGGACCTGTACACGGTTAAAGTGACCTCCATTGTAACTACTTTTTTACGCGCTAACTTAGTTGAAAGTCTCTTGACACATACAACAATAACGTTATATCTACGTACTAGACTTACAGATGAAAAATTATTGAGTGCTCACAGAATAACTGGCATTTAAAAGAACTCGGAAAATCTGTATTCAATATGTAATAAGTAGTCAAACATAGCAATCAGTGAACAAAACAAGAATGCATACATGTACATCGGTGAATAAAACAAGAGTGCATACATGTACATCGGTGAATAAAACAAGAGTACATACATGTACATCGGTGAATAAAACAAGAGTGCATACATGTATATCGGTGAATAAAACAAGAGTGCATACATGTACATCGGTGAATAAAACAAGAGTGCATACATGTACATCCGCTTTAAACATCTTATAATTGTAATAATCAGCTAACGTTTTCTAATGGGCAAATAAAACTTGCAGTAAAATTTAAAAAAAAAAACACTTCTTTAGATATGATAATATTCAATTACAGAAAAGACTGCAAGTATCATTGTTAAAATGTACGAACACTGTTTTGTCACGATATCGGTTAAATATTCTAGACGTAACGTTAAGCCCTAACTAAATATAAATGCGAATCAACAAAGTTTACTTACTGCAAGTTAAAATATATGTTTTAAAAGTATCTTTGCTAGTCTAAAATGTGAAATTGTTTAAAGTTTTATAAAACCACATATAAGTATACTATTATTTTCATGGAAACAGGTCCAACTTATCAATACGCAGTTTAAGTATGTTTAAACAAGAACTTCCTATTTGAGCCAGAAAAGCGGTCTTACCTTCGGCATGTCGTTGTTGCAAGATTGTGATCCCATCGGGAAGTTTTATCGATTTATTCGATCACAGTACGGCGCATTATCTACACAGAGGCACTTGGTGATAAAACTATGTGTTTTTGGCCGTAAAAGCACACTACACTTGATTTAAAACTCACTTATTTAATGCACTTTGAGATAGGTAAACGTGAAAAATACCACAGTGTTTGCATTTAGCACTAGATGAATTGTCACTCCGTACGTTTAAATAAATTAACTGTTCTTTTTTTCAACACAATCTCCCCTTTTGTGTCCCGGCGATAAATTTTAAATCACATAAATTGTCAATCGGTTCGTTTAAATATTCCTACTGTTAATTTTTGGAACACAATCTCCGCGTCTGTGTCCGATCGATTTGTAGTTGCATAAAAGATCCTTTTAGTGGTGATAATGGGACACATAATGGGCCATGGAGAGTAACGGTTACTGAAATAAGTTAGTGTAACCTCATAGTGATAGCGCGTTACAGTGATTTGACTTGTAGTAAGTCTTATTGTACTGTGTTTTCAATACACATACTGTGTATTTTGATTAAGGAATTTAAAGACCAGTGATAGCCGCAGGTGCCAGGGAGAGTGTTTAGTGTTCCCAGCGTCAAACCGTGTTTCTTCGTAAAATGTGAACGACACAGTTTCGTTTGCCTTGTGATTAAACATTCATCTTAAAACAAGAGCGCATGACATGACCTGTCAAGGAGTTAATAAGATTATAAATTTGGTTGAAATTGGCCCAGCGATTCTCGAGAAGACGAAACTGTGAAAAATACCCTATATCGAACGAAGTGCCCCCTAGTGATTCGTTTATGCACAGATTTTTGTTTCCACTTCGGAAATGTTATAAACATTGGCTCAAGGGTCATGCATATCAAATATGAAAGTGATCGGAGCATCTGTTTGTGAGAAGAAGATTTTTTAGCCTCATATTACCCTTTTTGCCCCGTTATGGGGCCCCTATGGGGGAAAGCCCCTTTTTATTTGCAAACTTAAAGCAGCTACCCATGGGGATACTTTCTGCTAAATGGTTGAAATAGGTCCAGCAGTTCTTGAAAAGAAGTCCAAAATATGAAAAATACCCTATGTCCACTGAAGCGCCCCTAGTGGTTCGTTTATGCACAGATTTTTTTTTCGTTCGCAAACTTTGTTAACTTTGGCTCAAGGATCATGTATATCAAGAATAACAGTAAGCAGATCATCTGTTTGTGAGAAGAATTTTTTTTTAAAAAAATTAACCTAATTTTAACCTATGTTTGCCCCTAATGGGGCCCCTTTGTATTCGCAAAATTGAAGCAGCGGACCATGGGGATATTTTCTACCGAATTAGGTTGAAATTAGCCCTGCTAATAAGAGAAAGAGACGAAAATATGGGAAAAATACCCTATGGTGAAGCGCCCCTAGTGGTTCTTTTAAGAACAGCTTTTGTTTTCGTTCGCAAACTTTGTAAACATTGACTTAAAAATCATGCATACCAAATGTGAAAGTAGTCAAAGCATTGTTTCATGAGAAGAAGATTTTTTAAAAAGGGTCTAATTTTACCCCTATTTGCCCCTTGTAGGGCACCTATGGGGACTAGCCCCTTTTTATTCGCGAACTTGAAGCAGCTTCCCATGGGGATGCTTCCTGCCAAATTTGGCTGTTATTGGCCTGCCGTTCTTGACGACGACGACGGCTCAGGTGACCAACATGGCGCCAAAAACAATGAAGGGATTGCACGTGACGTCCAAGTCCGCCATGTTGTGGGACAAGCTTATATCATATATATGGTGGAAAAACAGTTTGTTTATCCGTTAGTGATTCACAGTATTTCATGAAATAAATATATTTGGAAAGAATAACATTCATGCTTTACAATGATGTTAACGGAATAGTATTTTATTTGTATTTTAATCCGTAGCAACCGTGTGAGTATGACCAAATTAAGTAAGATTTTATAGTCAACACTCGCAGTTGCCCTCCTTACATGTAAATATTGGCCTTGGTCCTTTAAATCGCCATTTTAGGGTACCTGTGCAAAGCCTCTATAAAATTATTATACACATTTGGAAAGGCGAAAAAGAGCAACAGTACGGTGGACATATAAAAAGCCCGGTAAAATATAAACCTCTTTAGAATGATTATTAAATGCACCAGGGTATGACAAACATATATACTCTTTAAAGTTCATATTTAAATGCGTGCGAGTTTTAAATGTCCAGTTACTTTAAGTTCTTAACCGACTTAAAACAACTAAATCCTACCCATTACATGTATTGATAATTTATCAAAATTAATCCGACTATGGGATAAGAATTTATATTTATCTTCGTTGTTAAACGTTTGAAGATTTGGTCTACAATAGGCCTAGGCCAGACATATCAACGTCTGTGTTCGTTCTCATTTGAAATGAAAAAACATCACATTGTCACGTTGGTTGTGGACAATCTGAAGAAACAAACCATCACATATTATATTTCAACACCAATTTTTGTGATATATCGACATTCAAAATTGTGTATACTTTATATAGATTTAATATGAATGGGTTTTCCCCCAAATCGTATTTAAGCATAGACCCAGAAACAATCAAATTTACATGTGTACATAAATTTTCCAATACAAGTTGAAGTGTTTAGGTGGCATAATCATTGAATATTTAAAAAATACTTTTGTGAAGTCTTGTGATTAATTTATCGTCATATGTTCTTGTCATTGTATTCGACAAGTGTACACAGAAACTAGCTGAAGCAATACTACGAGGAATTAGTTCAAGTTTGCAGAATACTTGAGGAACAGCATTTACACTACATGAATAATTTTCTCATTTCATATTTGTCAATACTACAAAAACAATGTATTTACAGCAGATATAACAGGTGTTAACAGTCAAGCATAAATCGCAAGTAATCAACTACATGTATATGATCTAGCGATAATACATAAAATTTGAATATCATTAGAAACAAGTAAAATCATGTATAGCTTGATAATCATGTGTAAAGAAAGGGTATTGCCTCAATACACACAATTATAACTAGTCTACGGAAGCGGCCTCCCTACTTGTCTTTGTTATATATTGATCCCAACCATTTAAATACAACCACGACGATACGTTTTTGTTTCAATATTGATTTAAGTTACAAGTGTTTCTGGTTTTCCCTTTATTAATAATTTATTTTACTTCCGTTATTCGGTCACGACTCGAGGACAGCTTTACGATCATTGCAATGTGTGTTAATCTAAATAGTGTATGTGTAAGTTCTGTAAATATGTTACTTGACTCGAGGAGTTTCAAAACATTGGCGTTGTTAAATAGCTAGGAGTAGTAAAACACACAAGCAAAAGGTGTAAATAATCTAGATATTTTTCAAACATATAGCGAAACACGTTCAATATGCTTTTAAGGTGAAGTATATATGTATTTTTGTATTTATTGACTGTTGACGTTTTTTTTCATTCCTTTTAAGATTTAAATCACAAACACAGGTACGACCAAGAGAGATCACTTGCAACCATCCTTAAAATCGTTCATACATATCCCGCAAGTAAACCCTCTTAGGCTGAGAAGATATCAATGACAATTTTTTTTTTAAATATGTAAATTTTAGATAGCAGTAATTTCTGTGGAAATGTGACATATATTCCGTTACAATCAATTATTGGTTGTAGCATTTTCAAGGCTATCTTTTCATTTCATAAAAATACCAGAAACCAATTTCGCGAGAAATCAGAATTTTTGCATTATACATGTCCGACATGATTATGCTCAGTTCAAAAGAAGATGAGACAAATTACATCGGGATCAGAGGATCTAACGACAAACAAGTGAAAACTAAAAAAGATTAAAAAGTTAAAGAAAAAAATGATTTTTGAATCAGAGGGACTGACTACCAAGGCAATCAAGGGACTAAACAACAAGGGAAAACGTCAAAAACATCAAAAGTACGACATTTATATCAGATGTTCTAACGACCAAGTACGACATTTATATCAGATGTTCTAACGACCAAGTACGACATTTATATCAGATGTTCCAACGACCAAGCACGACATTTATATCAGATGTTCCAACGACCAAGACAAACGTCAACTGACATCAAAAGTAAAAAAGAAAGAGATATGAATCAGAGGGAATGACCATCAAGGAAATCGTCAACAAACAGAAAAGCAAAGCATAAAACACCCTCATCAAAGTGCAAATAAAAACCACAAAAAGTTGCGCCACAATTATGTAAGAGGACGACTTTAATTATAACGTTTTCAAATATCTCGCATTAATGAAACCTACGCTTACAATATCTCACATATAAATATGTTCAAAATCCTACATACCAGAAAACCAATCAATCAACTTCAATTCAAATAAACATAGTTACTTTTATACAATCAATGTACATGCAACTGACTAAAGATGATTTCGGCCATTGATGCAAGTGGGAATTCCTCGGCTTTTTAATATATGATATCGGTATTTTTATTTCTTGATGAACAATGATGAATTTTAGCGTTCTGCCTTAAGGTAGCACAACCCTTCAATAATTAACCGTTAGATTTTCTTGAAATTTTCTGCATTCATCATAATATCATTTTAAGATGATTTTGTGAAAAGTGATGCATTCCAATGAGCCCTTCATTTTGTGTGTTTGTAAAAAAAATCCCCACAAAATTGATTTTTCACAAATTTGATGCTTTGTTTTCAGCAAAACCGACTTGATGGTCTGTTTAAAACATGAACAAGCCTGAAATAATGAAAACAATAGTTCAAAATTTGGTTTAGAAAATCTTATTTATGACAAAATATGTAAAGCAGAAAAAAGAAAAGAGAAAAGAGTGAAGGGTTTATATCCCTTAATAGCCAGTAACTTTGCAAGTTAACCTCTAACTAATTGCAACACAAAATATTTTAACGGTTATTTGTTCTTTACATGTGTCATAACAAAATATAACAAGAGGCCCATCGGGCCTTTAATAAAATCCAGGTCAAACATTGATCAAATATTTTTACGTGTTATCTTCTATATAAAGATTGCCCTGCCCCTTATGAACCTTCCCCCTTCCCAACCTCTACTTGAGTTAAATTCTGATCCTCGTAATCAAAGGATCAATTTGTGTAATGTTGGTTAGAATTCACCAGTTAGTTTCAGAGATGTCTTTTGAAGGTTTTGCATTCTTGGCCCTTTATGCCCCAACCCTTGAGTATGAATTATGATCCTTAGCATCGATCTAAGCATCATTTTGCAAAAGGTTGGTCAAAATCCACTGGCACGTATCAGAGATGTCTTTTAAAGGATTTGCACTAATCATCTAAGCATCATTCTGTGAAAGGCTGGTCAAAATCCACTCGCTAGTTTTAGAGAATATGTCTTTTGAAGGTTTTGCACTCTATGACCCCATATGGCCCGCCCCTCTCAGCCCCTGTGGAGTCAGCCCCTTCTTGAGTATAAATTCTGATCCTGATCATTTAAGCATCATTTTGTGAAAGATTGGTCAATTCCAACTATTAGTTTTAAGAGGAAATGTCTTGACTGTTTTTTCACTCTTTGGCCACATATGGCCCCGCCCCTCAGCCCCCTGGGGAGTCAGACCCTTCTTGAGTATAAATTCTGATCCTCATCATTTAAGCATCATTTTGTGAAAGGATGGTCAAAATACACCTTTTAGTTTCAGAGGAGTTGTCTTTTGAAGGTTTTGCACCATTTGACCGCATATGGCCCCGCCCCCAGCCCCCTAGGGAGTCATCCCCTTCTTGAGTATACGTTCTGATCCCCACCATAGTCTGATGATAACCATCAAGTTTCATCAAAATCTAATTGACGGTTTCTGAGGAGAAGTCGAAAGTATGATTGTTTACGTACGACGCACGACGCACGCCGCACGACGACGGACGAAAGATGATCACAATAGGTTTTTCAAACTTTAGGTGACCTAAAAACTATCAGAAAATATCGATGGGGGAACATGCTTAATTTTCCATTTTGTACGGCGTTTACTTTTGCAGTAATGGGATTCTGTACTATCAAAGGGAGATAGCTCGCAGGCCATTGTTTAACGCTGTTTTTTTCGGTTTCTGAGGAGAAGTCGAAATTAAGTATGATTGTTTACGTGCGACGCACGCCGCTCGACGACGGACGGAAGGTGATCATAATAGGTCACCTTAAGTTTTTCAAACTTCAGGTGACCTAAAAACTATCAGAAAATATCGATGGGGAACATGCTTAAAATAAAGTTTCATTTTCCATTTTGTACGGCGTTTACTATTGCAGTAATGAGATTCCGTACTAGCAAAGGGAGAAAACTCGCACGCTATTGTTTAACGCTGTTTTATTTTTCAAGATAAGGATATAACACAATGAATGCATTTTGAGACTGAAATAAGGTATGTATATATTTAAAACAGTTATATGTATCCTTAATTACACACAAAACCTTTTTAATATTGTCCTTTTTGATTTTCGACATCTGTTTGGCCTCGTTCGTTCGTGCGTGAAGTTGCGATGTTTGTTTACATATTGCATCTGGTCTTATCTCAGCGAAATGATTGATTTTTTCAATGAAACAAGTTAATGTAATCAACAAAGACTGTAAACATGAGCTGGAATTAACGCATTTTAGACACACAAATTAGGAAGCAAACACATGTAGGGCACTAAAACATTCCTGAATTATAAATAAATTGCAGTGAACACATTCTTAAAGCCCCCTGGGGAGTCAGACCCTTCTTGAGTATATATTCTGATCCTCATCATTTAAGCATCATTTTGTGAAAGGATGGATAAAATCTACCTTTTAGTTTCAGAGGAGTTGTCTTTTGAAGGTTTTGCACCATTTGATCGCATATGGTCCCGCGATGTTTGTTGACATATTGCATCTGGTCTTATCTCAGCGAAATGATTAATTATTTTTTTAATGAAATAAGTTCATGTAATCAACAAAGACTGTAAACATGAGCTGAAATTAACGCATTTTAGACACACAAATTAGGAAACAAACATATGTAGGGCACCAAAACATTCCTAAATGATAAATTGCAGTGAACACATTCTTAAAGCCCCCTGGGGTGTCAGACCCTTCTTGAGTATAAATTCTGATCCTTGTCATTTAAGCATCATTTTGTGAAAGGATAGTCAAAATCCACCTTTTAGTTTCAGAGGAGTTGTCTTTGAAGGTTTTGTACCATTTGATCGCATATGGCCCCGCCCCAGCCCCCTAGGGAGTCAGCCCCTTCTTGAGTATACGTTCTGATCCCCACCATAGTCTGAAAGTAACCATCAAGTTTCATCAAAATCTAATTGACGGTTTCTGAGGAGAAGTCGAAAGTATAATTGTTTACGTACGACGCACGACGCACGCCGCACGACGACGGAATAGGTCACCTTAAGTTTTTCAAACTTCAGGTGACCTAAAAACCATCAGAAAATATCGATGGGGGAACATGCTTAAAAATAAAGTTTTATTTTCCATTTTGTACGGCGTTTACTATAATTGCAGTAATGGGATTCTGTACTAGCAAAGGGAGATAGCTAGCACGCCATTGTTTAACGCTGTTTTTTCGGTTTCTGAGGAGAAGTCGAAATTAAGTATGATTGTTTACGTTCGACGCTCGCCGCACGACGACGGACGGAAGGTGATCAAAATAGGTCACCTGAAGTTTTTCAAACTTCAAGTGACCTAAAAACTATCAAAAATTATCGATGGGGGAACATGCATAAAAATAAGCTTTAATTTTCCATTTTGTACGGCGTTTACTTTTGCAGTAATGAGATTCCGTACTAGCAAAGGGAGATAGCTCGCACGCCATTGTTTATCGCTGGTTTTTTTTCAAGATAAGGATATAACACAATGAATGCATTTTGAGACTGAAATAAGGTATGTATATATTTAAAACAGATACATGTATCCTCAATTACAAACAAAACCTTTTTAATATTGTCCTTTTTTAATGTCGACATCTGTTTGGCCTTGTTCGTTCGTGCGTAAAGTTGCGATGTTTGTTTACATATTGCATCTGGTCTTATCTCAGTGAAATGATTGATTTTTCCAATGAAACAAGTTAATGTAATTAACAAAGACTGTAAACATGAGCTGAAATTAACGCATTTTATACACAAAAATTAGGAAACAAACACACGTAGGGCACCAAAACATTCCTGAATGATGAGTTGCAGTGAACACATTCTTAAAGCAAGCATCAACATATAGTTTAACTTCAAGGGCCGTGTAGATATGAATCCATGAACCCCTTAATCATGCCATGTCAACAGCTTATTGTTTACGTAAGGGAGGGTCGGGTTCAAGAAACCGTCATTTAGTTACATGTATGTCGTCTGCTTATTGTTTAAGTAAGGGGCCAGAGAGGGGTTAGTCCATTAACCCGTCATCCAGTTATGTCGTCTGCTTATTGTTTACGTGAGGGGTCAGGAAGGGGTGAGTCCATGAACCCGTCATCCAGTTATGTCGTCTGCTTATTGTTGTGTTCGCACAATTTTACAATGTGGCGATGCCTCTTGTCTGTTTGACTGTATTGTAAATATTATAGAATGTTTTATACAATGATATAAAACTAAAATGTGTAGAATTCAAACATAATTATTAAATACATGCACGTGTAAGTCTTACCTGAGAACTTTTCTTCGATGAACCACAACCCATCTTAGAAAACATCATTAAATGTTAAGGTTATAAACAAGAGCACAGTCTATCCCTTTGGCCGAATTACATGAATCAAAAATGAATTTCCCATTCTTACACAGTTAGATTCAAAACTAATCCCTTTTCGACAAAATGAAATTGAAATAATTACAGTGATAATCAATATGGAGTCGATATTCAAAACCTTCTTAATGACAGTCTTTAGTATACATACGCGTTTTAAAACCAATAATCTATACGCTTTTTAAAACCAATAGTGTATACGATTATATTCCTGAATATTTTAACTTACAGTGTAATGCTTGTGTTTATTGAACACACCCAAGATCAATTGAATATTTGTTCGCGGACTTATAACGTGTTAATTCTTCCGTATCCAACATATTAAATGCTTCTTCTGTACTATTCAATATTCGATTTTTGAAGCCACTTTGACAATTGCTTTTTAAAATTTTAAATCTTGACTATTGATACGTGCATAGTAAGTATTTAATTATCAATAGAGGTGAAGGTCTTAATTTGATACAACACTTTGGATTACTTGTTTTGTAGGATAAACATGCACTTTCTTTAAACTTGTTTAAGACTGTTTGAAATTTAAAGACCATTTGAAAGCACTATCGACATGCACGAAAGACTTTAACATATATCTTCTAGTTACCTGTGATCACCCAGCGGAGAGCTACACATTGTCATTTATAGACACTAAATGGTTTATTTTTATTTCGCATTGATATGGCTTCTAACAAATATCAAACACATTTTACACATTTAAATTGATATATGCATAAACATAAACATGTTCATGGTCAAGAAGTAGAGAAGTCTTCTTCAGCGTTCATTCTTTACACTGATAGTTATACAGTATTTTGGTCGTAGATTGGTTTAATGTGTACAACATACTCCTTTATAATTATGGTAAAGCATTAGGCAAGTTTTCCTCAGCATATATTTATGCATAATCTTGGACGAAGACTATAGGCTAGTCACTATTAGCTATTTTACAAATTATAGTTGTCAACCACAATGATATGTTACATGTATATATCGCAATATGTAGCAGCTGTTTATAATATGACAGCTTAAATGTGCAGGTCAATACCGAAACGAGTTGTAACACCTGTTAATGAATAATTAATAAGGAAATAAAGAACAATTAGTAATAACTTATAATGTTGTCACCCACTTTAATTTAGCGCAGTCGATAGAGCTGTGGACTACTATCCTAGGGGTCCCATGTTCGAATCCCGACATAGTCGGTTTATTTATCTGCTTATGTTACAATTTCAAACAATAGATTACAGGGCAAAAAGAAAATGCTACAGATAATAGAAAATAAAGATAGTTTAAAAACAACTACATGCACTTCTTTTCGAGCCAAATGTTTCCAATTCATTACACTCAAATAAACGACGACAATTTCACAAACACAAGACAGATGTGAGCTATCAACTGCGCGTCCTGGCCAACGTAGAGAATGTTAGCTTTTCTCCACACCCCCGAAATAGAGTTGTCTTCCGTGAGTTTACTAGTGCATTAAATAATGGATTTTGTGGTTTATTACAGGTATATAAGTGCATTGCAAGTATTAGCTTCCCAAAAAGCTAGTTGCGGCTACGCAACAGCTTACTCGTAGATCAGCAAGAACAGAAATAGTATACAATATTATGATTATACAGCAGAGCTACAATTGTTCTTTGGAAGACTCTCAAATTATGTGATGTGTTATTTACAATGCTAAATTTGCTAATTATAGGGGGAATTTAAATAAAAACAATATTTTCTTTCTGTTAAAATCCAATTATTGATAATTCACTTGCCGCGTGAACATTGGTTACACTTATGGTTAAAATCTACTTTCAATTATGCGAAAATGATGAAAAATCTGCTTTCTGTCAAGTTTATATGTAGTGCTTTTGTCATTTTAAGCAATACAAAGTATCACTCAGTACCTTTTTGTAATGTCTGTGCTGTTTCGTAGTCCAAAGATACCTTTCCGTGCTTTTGAATGCTACTCTATATAAAAAGTAAATTGTAATAAAATCTTATTGATAAAGATCTGCCATAACTTGTTTATAATAAAAGTTACTCTAACGTGTAATTAATTACTGAGTATTCAGTCCTAGTTGTTGCTTTCAAAAACTCATCTTTCTCGAAACTATGCAATTTAATTTTCTTGTCGTTGTTTTTGTTTATGTAAACATATTGTTTCATTATTGATTAAAGTGCGTATGAACAGTATTACAAACCTTTTCTTAAAATACGTATATATTCCTGTTAATTGCATATTCTTGTTAATTCCATCAATTACAAATAGGCTATGCAATAAATAAGAACCAACTGTATTGCCATACAATATAAACGCTTATGGAACTCAATAAAATTGCTTTCCAACTTGTTGCAGCGGATTGATGCTTCGCATCATAATTTTCTTGTGGTTTAAATCGCTGTCTGCTAAGAAACTACGTCTTTGTTATGTAGCAGTAATAGCGCGGGAATCGATAATTCACACAGCGGATGCATAAGTCAGAGAAATCAGAGAACTAACAAAATCATGAACAGCTTATTTGTGATTCTGAAGATTTTTCGGGTGCTCTCGGAATTTATCCATCGCATTTGAACTTGAAAAAAGAATCTGCGAAATCAACCAGCCTGTTTCCGTAGTTTGCCTTGAATATTAGTTCGACTAGTATACGCTTGTAAGGCACGGGTATTCCGTTCGATACAATCACTGGAACACCATGACGTGCATACAACATGGCGCGTTTTGCTTATGAAAGTAATGCTACGCCTCAAGCGGCATAGCAAAAAGAGTAAAGATTGTAGCTTTTGGGCTAAGTAGTTGAAATAAACGGGTGTATATACTACTTCCCAGTGCTTGGCCCTTATCGGGGTGTGGAGTCATGACTTTTTTACTAACATAGAGGGCGCAGACCATTAAAGACTGAAAGCAAGTGTTTATTTGCACTGGGAACTGTATATGCATGTGATCGTCTCAAGCTATGCGAGATTACCCCCCCCCCCCACCCGTTATTTTTGGATAATTTTACGAACAAAATATGTCAGAATAAACAGAATCCAACGAATTGACGAAAAAAAACAATACCAATCACATGCACACTTCTAAACCGAAAATTAAAATAACAAGCAATGCATTTATACAGCACCCATCAAATGACCTACAACAGCCAACAGCAAGAGGCCCATTGGGCCTTAACGTCCAACTGGATTAAATGGGCCTAAATGTACATTTTTGGCATTTGAAAACTTTTGACCGTAGGGTTATGCCTTAAAAAGATTGGTTCTCCATGCCATCAAGTTACTTTAAACCAAAGCATTAAGCACTAAGCCTTCTAGTTTATAAGAAGATTTTTGAAATCTTACCAAATTTTCCCCATTTTGGCCCCTTAGTTACCTTCCCTGGATACTGAGCCCCGTTTACGAACAAATCTGAACCCCATTCCCCTAAGGATGACATATACAAAGTTTTGATGAAATTAGTCCAGTAGTGTTGGACGAAAAGTCGAAAATGTGAAAAAGTATCATATTTGCTATATATATATAGTGTTGAACTTTGACCTCAAAATGCATAAAAAATAATTTATC
>JAUMGZ010033748.1:0-19521 GCA_032359645.1 Pododesmus macrochisma | reverse complement strand
GCAACCTCTACCTTGACCTTTGACCTACATGCTATATGCACAGGGTAGATGCGTTTAAAATGGTGAACATTAAAGCACGGGTATCTACGAAGGCCCCCCTGCGAGTTTCATCTAGTTTTCAATATATTTTAGTCAATATAATTATATTGCACAATATGAATGAATTAAAATCAAACACTGATACACTATAACAAGCTTTGTTGATTATGTATTAAAGCCCTCTATAGTGAAAGGTAAAGTTTTTTTTTTTGTTATGTCATATTGTACATCTGAGGATGTAATGTACAAATTTTCATAAGAGTTTATATTTTGCCCATAAGGAGTGAATTCGAGTTTTGAGTACCTTAAAATATAGGAAAAAATCTTGTGATATGGTTTTCTACCCATTCATATTCAACCAATTAAAACAAAACACCATCTATTTGTGTAGATTGATATATAACTGATGAGTTGACATAGCTGAGGTTACTGTGACCTACATTTGAGGGATGATTAGCAAGACAGTCTTGTGTGGGAATTAATTTGACCTAAATTTGTTACACTACTTCACAGATTTAAGTAACAGCAGACAAAAATGAAAATGTATCAGTTATCTATATAGGTATGAATCATATTCATTCCTCCTGTACTGATTAGTGATGACACAATACTTAATTAAGTATACTGGTATGATGTGCTAAATCTTGATGTTTGTATAAAGCAAAGATATCCAATTATCCAATAAATGAGATGCTGATGTTGCTGAATATAAAGCTAAAATAGATGTTTCAGGAACAACAACATGGGTCCCATTCTCTCTTTATAATTTACTTTTGAAAGAATTTATCGCTGTGATATTTATCTGCCATCAAAGGTGTAAGAAAATTGTACATGAAAAGGGGGAATAACTCTAGCGAGTAAATCACTTCCCTGATTTTAGTCCTAGCTTCTGTAGTTCAAAGATGCAATAGTTTACAATGTACTAGATAAGGTTATTCATGGTCAACATTATTTTGGTACATGTCTTTCCCTCATTAAAAGATGCACAAGTATTTCAAAATAGATCATATATATAAATCTAGGTCAAACGTGGTCGATGTTATGCTCAGAGCAACATAGGAGCAAACAAAAGAGTTACAACAAATTAAGACTAAAGCAATACATTATAATATGTTTCTCCTTCAGTGCACTCAAACTGTTGGTGGTAGTTCCTGGTGAAATAAGGATAACCATGCCCTCAGCAAATCAGTAATAGACAATCTCACTTCCTGTACCTAAGTGCATGCTGTGTGTTTATTATAATAAGGTCACTGGATCCCTAACATTATATTTTATTGTTTTAATTACCCTTTCAATTTGTGTCAAGATGGTAACTTTATAGTGTTATCTCACTGAGATATCATGCCACAGACACATTGGCACAATACTTCACTCAGTCACATTATCAGAGCCATTTATAGTCCTCCTACCCATAATGCTGAGTGCTTGGCAGGCAGGGAGAAATCTACCAGATTTTAATGTTTTAGGTGTGACAAGGCAGGAATTGAACCTTTGACCTCCTGTACACAAAGTGAACACTCTCTCACTGAACTACTATAGCTACCCCTTACATTGATATAACTGACACATGAGAGTAAGTGTTGCATTGAAATACCTGAAGATCAATGATGTACATTGGTGTAATATTAATTTTAAAAAAAATTGTAAGATCATCTGAAAGAAGATTTTAATAAAAATATATATATATATACATGTATATATGTATATATGTAATCATCAGAACAAAAAACATTGACAAAGAAACAATAGCCAAATAAAAAAATTAGTACCAGCACAGACTTGCAAAGTGATACGTACCACCAATAAATGTACTGTTTGTCATGAACTTGCAAATCTGTCACATGCACTTTCAGTCTGTTTGTTACCGAAGTCTCAGAGGCTTCCTCGACTCCATCAGTATGTCCTTTTGAAACAATTAGGGTACAGAGTTTAGGTATTAAATCAAGATCACCTTCAGTTTTGAGTGGATTGTGTTGAAACATTTACAGATCTTCCAGACATATTGAAGATGTGCACCTCTTGTTGTGGAGACGTACAATGCCTAGTTTTCAAATTATCCTTTTTAAGATTTACATGCTTGCTTGTTATATAGTCAAACCTGTATTTAGAGGCCACTTTTTAGACAGGTGACCTTTAAATACAGTTTCAACTTAGTTGAGATATGAAGAGAAGGGATCTAAAAATTCTGGACTTTAAAGACAGGTGGTTGTTAAAAAGAGGTGTCTTTTAAGGCAGGTTTGACTGTATATTAAAAATGTGCATCTTCTTTTTAGGAGATGTTTCTTGCATGTTTTGAAGATTTAACTGGTCACGTCTGGTGTTCAACTTTACTTGGTCATTTGTTCAAATTTTATGTACCTATACTTAGGGTTCCAAGCTTATTTTAGAACACTTATGGCAGCAAAAGATCAAAGGAGAAACACCAAGCAAAAGGACAGAAAGAGAATGGGTAACAGGAACAGGGAAGTAAACTAATGGGAATAGTTCAGAAAGAAGGATGAACCTGTACTGCCTACTATTCTTCACACGAGTATTTGTATCATGCTAGAGGGTTAAAATACCCTGTACACAGGACCCCCAGCTTATATAGCATCCACTCTGAAGGACCTGTGAATCATTGTCTGGCATTTACAGTGGTTCAACATGTATGATTTAGGTGACCCTACCAGGAACCTAAGCTTTGGAAAGTGTAGCTTTCCATGTAATTATGATATTCAAACTCCTTACTATGAAAAGGTGTTGGGCATTTTTTAAAATATACAAGTTTTAAAGTGAAACAATATTAATGTACATAATTTATGGGGATATATTATGAAAGTTATCATTTGATGCATACCTGACAACCTTGAAAACCTCAAATGGGGGAGATTTGTAGGATTCATTGGGGATATTTAAGTTTTAATAAATGTTTAAGTAAGAAATAACAGGGGAATAAGAATTTTAAGGGGCAGATGATGCATAAATGTCCAGAAATCAAGTCTCACTATTTATGGGGGAGACTAATGGCAGGTATGAGGTATGACAGCTTTTTCTTTTTCTTTGACTTCTTACTTTAAAAAAAGATACGTATAAATTAACCGAGAGATTTGGGTACAGTAAGTGGCACGAGCCACCTTAATGTAATTTTTTTTACGTGGAAGCTTTTCATAGACTCTGATCGTAGGTTCCGGTGGTGACGTCACTAATCCTGACTGGTCTGAATCAAAATTTCGTGAAAATGGCAAGTGCGGTTACAGAAAACGTTGAATCTTGGAAGACCAAGCTAGATAAGCTCCTCCACGAGAAGAATTGCTGTTCAGATATTTTAGAAAAGATTGAACAAAAAACTGGAGTGAGGCGTTTGTACGTTGCACTTGGTAAGAAATATTGTTTGCAGCTGGTTTCCTCTATGGAGTCATGGTCATATGCTGACACACGACACCGCTTATGACATTTCACTCAGATTGAACAGCTGCTATTGTAATATTATCTTTACTGTGGAAAATATTGTTCATTTGGCTTGTTTAATGTAACGTTATAGTTTTTAGAATGAATGTGTAGGGTGATATTATTTACGGTTCGGGTACTCCTTATCACAAGTCTAAATAAATGCTTTTATTTAAATCTGCACTTGACTCTGTAGTGATACCAACCCTTTGACCCTGAGCACGTAGCTTTACACTGGTCAGTGTTTTTTACCTACAGACCAGCTGTTGCACGGTTAATGAGTCAGCATATGCAGTGTAGGAGAAATCAGTTTTTTAGCTCTCACCTGAGCCCTGATCACTTTAAATGAAAGTGTCTCAATGGCAACTGGTGGTTTCGCACAAAGACAAGTTCGCACTCAGTGGTTTGGCACAAAAACAATTTCACACTTAGTGTTTTCTCACCAATTTTATTTAAGATATATTTTATTTTTAGTTGATTGTACAGTACAGTCGTAGTGTATGAGTGATCAAACACTCTGCACCAGCAAAAAACCACTTATATTGTCGGAGGAGCACCAACAATTGCTGACGAAAAATACACTATGATCCAACTCCTTTGATGTACCGATATTCAATACAAAACACTCTAATCCACTTTTAAACAGAGTGTTTAGATTAACTCTGCCAAGGACGACCATCTCTTGGCAGCAGGTGGTCAGGAAGTCATGCTGTGGCTGACTGCCCCATACGACCTCAAAAATTTACCTGTGTAATTAAATTGTGAAGATATGTCTATAACAAGTGTATGAAGTACACGTACATTCAACTGTTAACTATAACAACTAAATTTGTGTAAAATACATATTTAATTTAATAACATTTCTTTATGTTGATGTTTTATAATGACAAGTGTCAGTAGACTTGAGTTGTACGGCAGAAATAGTCACGGGACAAAATCAAAATTCACGGAGATAAACAGAATACATTAAATAGGTTTACTCAATAAAAAAAACGTAACTTGGACTCGTACATACCTAAATATAAACTTATATATATAGATGATAATGCGTCTTACCACATTCAGTTTTCAACGTATTCATTCGACATTTCATTGTATATCACTTTTTATCGACGGACATTGTGTGTTTATTTGAAGTTCATAGTTTTATTGGACATGTGTCCATTTATCATTCATGAAATGTTGATTCTCAGAACAGGTCGGACATACTGTTATAATACGGATATTTTATAATTATTTTGTGCTTTTGTTCCAATGTCGTCCCGTGTCTTAATGTTGCATTCTGTGAAACATTTCAATGCGACAGTAAGCTTCGGACAACTACTTTCTAAAAATAGATTAATACGTTGTCGATTATGGTTGCACCATTTTTGCAATTTGCAAATAAATCAGACAAATAATCAATTTTTTCCTGAAAAGTAGAAAAACAAGTTTCCCAAGAGACACACAATTTGTCAAATATAATAAAAGGATCTATGGTGCTCGAATCTGTCTGTAAACTCCATAACAGAACGACCGATACACAACTTCTAAGTTCTAGAAACCCGTAGAAATCACACAGTGACAAAACATGTGCGCACTCACGTGTACAAATCGCCAATACACATTCATCTTGGATATGACAGTTCTTCACTGCCCTCCGCGCTTGATAGTTTCATTTTAATTATTGGATAATACCTCACACTTTCAAAAGACTGGGTATTATATAATTTACATTAAAAGAAATAACATCACAAACGAACAACATTATAACACAGACGGTATTGATCAATGCAACACGAGACAAAAACATCATATATTGGGACAAAACAACATCCCATTATTGATAAAATCATGTTATTTTTTCAATATTAAACTTTTATATTCTAAAATACAGAAAGAAATGACAGTGGTCGTGTGATAAACTACGGAATATTGTCAATTTATGGAACAAGCACCAACTGGTAATGTTGGTACGATATGTGTTTAACATTTTTAAAAGTTAAATAAATACACAGTGCTTATCAAAATGAAGAACAAAATCTAGTATAAAATATATATGATATTTTAAAAAGTGTTGCCATTTATTACCGTCTTGAAATATTTTATATGCCTTCAGTATTCTAACACGGGTAAATTTTTTACAGTCATTGACCAGGGTGAGCGCCACGTGCGGTCTATGGCTCCTGTTAATCAAACTTCTCACTGACGCACTGCAAACTCAGTATGGGACTTATCCATTCACTAAAATACGCGGACATTCACTAAAATACGCAGTGTATAAATAAGACAGAGTATTTTTGGTGTGAAAAGTGACCATTCACTTAAAAACACTCTACACCGTAAAGAGTGTATGATCACCCATACACTACGACTGTACTGTATGAATTCGAAGTATTTTGTGTTTTAATAAATATATTTGATGTTATTTCTAAAATTCTTTATTGTATCTGACATGTAGATCTATATGCAAACATGTCTATTTGTTGAATATAAATAAGCCATAAGGCTGTAGTAGTCTCACATACATACAATTTTCCATATATTATCATAAAAAGTATAAAAAGACAATAAAAATAAGAGACCTGTGCATATGCATAATTAATTTATTTAGTACGAAACCACTCAATGCGAACTTGTATTTGTGCGAAACCACCCGGATTCGTCTCAATTGGGGTACTTTGATATTAGCCTTCATAATTGCCTGACAGTGACATGAACTGTACTGGAATGGAACCAGTTATAGGACTAGCCAGGTACCAACTATTGCCACCCTCAGATTTTTTCCGCATAATACAGTGTTTTTTACCATGACGTTATTTCGGACATTTACTACGTCACATGCAGTTTCTCTCAACAATAATCAAAGGCCGAAAGGGGGTAAAATTGACAAAATTTCAAAAAACTTCTAAAAAACTATAAGGCCTAGTGCTTAATGCTTTGGTTTGTAGTAACTTTAGGACACAGAGAACCAAGTTTGTTCAAGGCGCGACCTTAGGGTCAAAAGTATACAAATGACAATCCAAATGGACGTTAAGGTCCGATGGGCCTCTTGTTTTAATTTAGTTGTTTCTTGATATTCCTAGCAGTATGGTTGATAAATATAACTTTGTGACTTTTACCCCATATGAATTATAATTAAGTGCCACACATTCTTTTAAACTTTTAATTTTTTTGATTCATGAATATTAGAATATGACTCGGACAGCATATAAATCACACTATGAATAGTTCAGTTTATAAAAGAATAAATCAGTAGCTCATTATATCAATGCCAGGAACATGTTTACCCATTGTATTTTTTGAGAAAGGTTCAAAAATGTAATGTACACAGGAATTTGGAACAAAAAATACTGAGTAAAATTGTCAGAATTGATTGCTTAAGATTAGAGCTGAAACAAATGTTTGATTATTTGAGAATGAATAATGAAATCATGCATATGATGTTCACATTTTAAAATGGCATTCAAATATTCATTTGTACCACTTTACCTCAATAAACAGGGGTGTTGGATGTGGAATCTCAAAGAATTTTGTCCTACAACATATATGTACAATTGAAGATGAAATTAAACAACCTAAAATAATAAACAGGCAAGATCATAACCTCAAGTTAATCAGATTTTGAGATAACCAGAACCATTTCTAGCTACTTTTTCATTCACAATTGGTATTTTTACACTATACTCTTAAAAAAATTACATTATTATTGTAGGAACTTTTATCAACACATCTTTTTGAAATAATAGGCCTACTGGTACTTTAATTTGCTGTGTAACTAATCTATTGAACGGTGCAGAACTATACTTTTACCATCGCATGGCAATGCCACTATATATCTCAACCGAATTCAGTTGGCATTCATATCGCCTATGAATGCCATCACTCGTTGTTTATCATTTAGTTTCTCATTGCTTATAGTTTTACTGTTTAATTTGTTACATTGGGATAGCAAATGGTAAATATAAGCATTGAATTGCTTTTGGAAATTAAACTATGGTAGAAGGTTTCATGTTATTTTTTTGCAAACAAACACTTGATTGTTTGAAGTCTATTTGAAAATATTGGCATTTACAAACAAGGGTTGGAATGACAAAATCTGTCATTCTTTTCAGCTGTATTTTAAATTTGAAAATTTAAGGGTATTTTAATCTGGAGCAACTATTTATCTAATACAATAGGTTCTTCCGGTAACCACCCTGAAATAACCCTTGGTAAAACTTACTAACATACATGAAGATTTTGATTTTTTTCCAGCCTTTGGAGCTTTCCTAGCCCTATATTTGATGGTTGGTTATGGTGCACAATTTGTTTGCAACTTTGTTGGTTTTCTGTATCCTGCATATGCATCGTAAGTACATGTAGTCATCTATTATCTTTAAGTTTTAAACTATGTTACTATCTGACTCCTAATAATGTAATAAGTCTCATACACTAACACATGTAACTGCTCAACTGTTGTGAAATCATTTTCCCACACTTCTCATAATGGGTTATTCTAATTTCTGTATTTAAGAATATTATAAGTTTTTCTAATATAGTCAATAAGGTGGTGGTACATGTACATGTATTCAGTTATATAGTTGAATATATAAACTGATACACTGAGGTGTTTTTGGCTTTAGTATACTACATATATTCTGTGTCTGTACTGTGATTTTACTTCATGCATCTTTTAAATGTTAACATCATGTGTATCAAAAATGTTAAAGCTATATGCATTGATGATGGAACATAGGCCTTGATATATAGTGTCAGCTGTTGACTCATACACAAACAACTTTATATTGTCAAGTACAATTTTTCAAGACATTTGTGAATTATTGATATTTTAATAAAATGGCAGTAAAGTTGTAACTAACTATGAAATGTACTTAAGATAGTGTAAAAATGTTTCAGGTATTATGTAAATAATATAACAGTGCAGGAAACAGTTGTCTGCTTGCCATTCTGATAGTGACACTTGTAACTTTCACTATTTTGGCCAATTGTTCACTTTTTGTGAGATGAATAAAAATTCTGCTGAAACTTTTGAAACTTTAAGTATCGGAGTAGTTATTTTCTATTGGGTTTAATTTCCTGTATGCATATATTCACTGAATGTATTGGAAAAAGAAGAAATCACAAGTTAATGGTGTGCTTTGTTTTCACTTGTCTTTTTACTTCTTTTATTACAGAATTAAGGCCATTGAAAGCCATGCAAAGGAGGACGACACAAAATGGTTGACATACTGGGTGGTGTATGCTCTGTTCTCACTCATAGAGTTCTTTGCTGACATCTTCCTTTTCTGGATTCCATTTTACTGGTTTTTAAAGGTTTCTAGCTATATAGTTTCATAACTACACATTTATTAAAAAAAATCATGATGATGAAAGTGAAAGGAACATATGCCAACTTAATTCTCGGGATCTTTCTGATGTTGTGTTTGCAAGTTGTCATTTGACCTAAACATTTTGAATATGGTACATGTATTATCATGATAATAGTTACAATCTTGACTTGCACATTGAAATGAATGCAGTCTTATTAACATATATCATATTATTTTTAATAAAAGAGCACCAAGTCAATATGTGCCATTATTTTCTAGTATTTTGAAGATGAGCGAATATAATTTAATTTGACAGGTGACAGAAAAACAATAGTATGAATTGAGTCAACACAAGATATTGACAAACCAACAATAGCCATATATTGAATTACTGCCATTATAATAAAATAGATAAAACTTAAACAATGCAGCAACAATATTCGAGACTAGTCAATCATTAGGAATGACTTAGAATGTTCACAAGACTGTACATATTGGTAAGTTTTCAATCTTCCTACTTTTTGCATCAGCAATTTCTGGAAGACTTTAAGCATTGACACTCATTAATGTTTGAGATACCTGAAAATATTACTATTAGAAGATAGAATTGTTTAAACTAATTGATATTGAATATGGAAGTTTTCATAATCACTTTTCATTCTAGTGCTGTTTTCTTGGATACTGCATGGCACCAACAGCATGGAATGGATCTCATACCATCTATAATCGTATGATCAGACCTGTAGCACTCAAGTACCAGGACAGGATAGATGCTGCATTAGACCAGGCTGCTGATGCTGTCAAAGAGGGTAAGATCAGTGTATATGGTGACCTGTGCTATCAAAATGTATCTCCAAACTATAATTTATTTACCTCAGAATTTTTGATATTTTACTGTAGTGCATCTGGACTGAAGGCCATAACTTAGTTTTTATCTTTTAATCATTTTAGTGCCCAAATTTCTTGGATGTGTGTGACTCATTCCAGAATTATTCCTTAAAAATGTTATGTATAAGTATGGTTCTATTTCTCTGAATAGATACGTAAAAGCTAGATGTGACTTTTAATGAAAAATTAATTTAAACTCCATTTATTAATATTACTGTATCTTTGGGGAATGTATGTTTTTCAAGAAGTCCTCTTAAATAGAAAATAAAATAAAACAAATTCTTAAAAACTTCTTTTGTCCAACAGTGCTATTCTGATTTTGATCTGAATGTTAAATACTTGGTTAAAATACTTCTTAGTTAATTACCCCATACCAGAATTTAGCAAATGTATGTTATGAAGGTGTGAATGCCAATATTAAACAATATTATGTTTAACATAAACAGAGGAACTGAAGCATAACACACTTTCTAATTTCTTTTAAAACTTTGGATGTCATCAAAAATGGTTGTAATAATTTGAAATTTGATACTTGTGCTTCAGAAATAGTAAACGTAATCTATCATGTAATTTGTGCACGTAGTAATATTAATTAACATATCCAAAATAACAGGTGGAAAGTGAAAATTAAAAAATATACCTGCAATGTTGTCTGTTGTGAAGTTTTGATGTGTTTCATGGTAGCTGTCTGACTGTGTTTTAGTCCAGATAGACATGTAGATTCAGCCAGCATCTTGACATAATGTGTTGTAGAAATAGACTGAAAATCAGGGCTCAACAGTTACTTTAGTAAATCTGTCTAATTCCAGTCCAAATATCTAGAGTTATACTTATACTGGTAGAAACGGATTGCTTTCTCCACATTGAGGGTGGCAGCAAATAAATAATTTTTTCGTTTCATTTTCTGATATCAAAAAGTAAATGTGGCTTAGGCCTAGGAACTTTAACCCCTACCTTTTCAGTTTCCAATGTTATTTTCTTTATTAATCTTCTCTTAGTAGGTTTTGAATTAAAACCCTGTGCTTTGCATTGTATCATTATTGGACATGGGGAGTTTTTGAACACTTGTCTTTGTTTTGAGTATAAGTGGTGATAGTGTCAATTTATCCATTTTGGAAATCCTTTCTTAGTTAAGTATTTGACAATTTAATTTTAAACTTAGTGGAAAAAAATGTCCAAGGAAATCTACAAAACTGATTATGTTGAGCCTTGATGTTAAGACTTGTGTCATGTTCGTTGTTGTGTACTTGTGTCTGCTTTTGACTGAATTTTCTGTAAAGAATGTTTATACTCAACAGCAGTTGTGATGTGCTTGTCATATATTTTACAATTTCACACGTCTTTCAATGCTCTAGAATCTTGAATATTCAAAATAGAAGTTTGGAATACTGGAATATTAAAGACTTAAGTTTGTGCTCAGTAGATAATGGTAAAAGGGAAAGTGTAATTAATAATGAGAATTTGAATTTATTTAAGTTATGTCAAATGAATATTCATTATACAAAAATTCCTTGAGAACTTTATTGTATTTTTACAGTAAAAGTTATTTTCAGTGACCTGTCAAGTCACAATCTATTTTGTTAGAAATAACTTTTCTTTAATAATAGTGCTTTTGGGTTAAGAATTAGTTTTACATATTTATTGAGAAAAACTTGTTAGTTCCCACATTCCAGTATGCAATAAAATGCAGTTTGTTCTATGTGTTTCACATTTGAAAATATTTGTAAAAATTAAAAAATATTTATCCTTATAAAAGAAATTGATGTGAACACAAATGTATTTTAAAGGCATATTTGCTGGTAAGAACCAAATCTTTATGTTCCTGTATATCACCATATATTTGTACTACAAACTGAAATTTTCTATAACCACATGTCTCTTTGTGCTTATTAGTTATGTAGTAGATCTGCTGTTGTTAGTATTATTTAGGAATGTGAATGATTGACACAATTTCTGTTCACGCTTGTATATTTCTTTTGTTTATGTATTAAGTTTTTGGAATGGCCCAGAAAACGGCCGCTGAATGTGGTAAGTTATTTGTTACTGGCATTGGTTGTATTCCTGTGAAGCAACACAGAACAATTTTGAACCTCTTTAGAAATAGTCACAATTGTTTATTAGTTGGAATTCAAGTACAAAATTTGAAACTGAAGAAATTATTTCTCCTTGAGTTAGAAGAAATACCTTTTTTATAAACTTCAGTTTTAGGAGTAGTACAGCTTAAGTTTACATAAATCATGTGTCTTTGAGTGTGGCTGTTGAGATGTGATATTGCTTGTTTGTGCTTTTAATGAGATAAACAAAAGGCTTCAACTTTTTAACGTTAACAGGATTTCTATTATTGCGTTTTAAATACATGTACTAATGTGTAATTAATGGGACACTACATACTAGTGCTACTGCTTTTATCTCTATAGAATTAAAGTTAAAGATGGTAGAATGTGGTCCCCTGTTATTACTCAGCCTAAGTTGATTACTAAAGAATAGAGCCCAGGGCAGTGTAATTCTAGATCTTCTTACATATAATCTTGTTATAAAGTCAGAGTACATAGAGTTAGTACATTTGTAATGAAACTACAAAATCTGTTTCTTATTGTTTAACAGTTGACACATATCAAATGATTGAACATTGAAGACTACCGTATAAAACTTTGGATTACATTGAAAATATTTTAACCACATTGAATTTAATAGTTGAATACATTTTTTTGTGTAGGATTATATACATTGAATCAAACTTGGTGTTAATAGTGTGTATGCCTTGTTTTCATGGAATTTGAAATATAATCATAAAATTATATTATAATTTTTGGACCTGTTTTTAGTGTCATATTAAATATTTAAATAATATCCAGAAAATAGATTTAAGTTTGTTAGGTTGTCAGTTAATTGATGTCCTGTTTGTAATTACAGAATATATCATTACACTGTGTTCCTTATCTTGTACTCTCATTGCTTATTCATATAGATCAAACATTTTTTCACCGAACCATCAATAGTTCATTTGGTCTGTCATCCAAAGACAAAATTTGATTAAAAAAATACCTACATGTATACTTTTAACAGAATTCTGTAGAATATAGGACAAAATAGATAGAATCAAATAGTAGAATTCAGAAGAAAAACAATTGTGGCCATTTCTAACTTGTGCACTTTGCAAACAATTTCCTTCCCAAAAGGGGCTTCATTTTAACATTAAATCTTAGAAATTTTATCATTTTTTTCACCAAATATATTCTAGAATTTATCCATATAATTGCATTGTTAACATGTTTATAAATGTTTATCAATATTGTCATAATTACAGTATGATACTTTTAGCTGAATCATTTTATATCCTCTCTTTAAAAAAAATTTCCTTGATCAATTTGATGAAAAAATTCTCTTGTTCAGCAAACATCTAAGAACTTTTTAAAACAATACATGGTTTAAGCATCACATACCAGCAAGACCAAAGTTGCTGTTAGAACAATTTTCAGTAGTATATAGAGCTTCTTTCATTAGGCTGTAGTACTATTTGGATTGGTTTACACTCTGTAGAAATGGGTTGCACTCTCTGTTGAGTGAGCACTATAAGCAAGGAGTAAATACAAGTTAGGAGCTATAAAGTTGACAGTTAAGCATAAACCTAGGAATGATAAGACTCAAAGGTAACTTAATCATTACATAGCAATCTTTTTAATGTTTTAAAATTAGCTCATGATATAGGGCGACCCATGTTGCTGTACTATCCCTTTGTTCACATGCAAAGCAAACACCTGACTGACAGATCCAATCCATCAACAACAAAAACTAAAGATACATATGTATTTGATTGTCTTTGTTGGGCCCATCTATTCTTGTAATATATTACACACTCGATTTTAAATGAATGGTCAATGTCCAGTTATAATCAGTAAAGCACCAATCTAATCAAAACCAGAATCTTGATTCTATACTTTGTTATACAGGGTCTAGCAATACTATACCATGTAGTTATATATATATATATATATAAAATCACTCAGTTTAGTTTCTGTAGCTTTCGGCCACACTACCAGCCTTCCTCAGCAAAACTTTATTTAAGACTGTACTCTAAAGTCAACATAGCAACAATACCTATATATATATTGATTTGAACTTTGACCACCTGAAGTGAACTGTTGGCAGAAAGTTTTAAGTTTGTTAAATGTTTCTGCTTACTTTGAAGTAGTAATACCAAGTGATTTTAGGTGAGTTTTGTGATTGGCTGATAACATAACTTGAGGCTGATATAAAACTTGGTGTAATGTTGTCAGATCCTTTTTATAGAAGTGTAGAATAAAGGTTCTGGTTTTAACAAGGTTGATATTCATCCTTTTTAGTCTATACAATATTCATCAGTGACATGCCTCCTGCACTTTTCTTTTTTTTGTTTAAAGAATTGTTTAGTTTTCATTGCATGCTTTGTTCAAGTTTTGCTTTGATAATTGATTTTCCGTGCATGAATCCACTGTACATCTTCGATAACTGATCAGTAATATCTGTTTTATGTAAACATACTCAGCTGTAAATATATTTACATCTATATTTAGTATCAAGTATTTTATATTGACTTTAAATAAGTTCAGATATAGTAGGACCAGAAACAATTTGTAAGAGAATCCAAATTAGACAGTATCAAAAGAAGCAATATAAGTTATTATTAAAATAAATTATTATAAGTTTAATTACATTTTCCAAGAAATAATCCCCAAATGGACATGTTCTTTGTCATTTGAGTGAAATCCAGTTTATAGGGTGATATGACCTGTATTTTTTTTAATTAATATTCCTTTCAAATCTGGAAGCTAAAGGTCATTTTAAGTGTTATAACCAATTAGACACATGTTTTACCTACGACACAGATAATCAGAATATATGACTGTTTACATGGTCACACCAGCATTACAAATTTCATGATCAGACAATAAGCCCTTAACACAAACAAACAAACAATACAAATTTCATGATGAAAGGCATTTTACTTCTTGCACACAGATCTCTTATCAACATCACAATTTATCTTTAGAGGTTACATGATTACCTTGATGAATGTTAACTGCTTCTTAGGTTGGAGGACATGCAGCTATGGCAGACTTTTGGAAATTATTTTGATAGATACAATAACTGCTGTTGAACTAAGTTGAGAAAAAGTATACACAGCTAATTTAGAAAATGTTACAGATTTCTTAGCTAATAATTATTTTTTAAAAAATCAAGTATTTAAATCAATTAATTACTAGTAGTACAAGTTATAGTAAGGTGTAAGTTGGTACAAATTGAGGTGTTTATAAGTAGGTATTTTATTGAATGTAAGTAAGAGAAGAAAACAATTGATTTAATGCTAAAATAAAGGATGATTTATTTGTTTAATTGGTGTTCACATATCTCCAACTCATTTTCCTCCTTTTTATTGAAATGATGCTTGCTTGTTAATAATGCCAAGTTTGCAAACTTGTACCAAATGTTATTGTACTGTCTTGCTGGAATATCACACTGCAGACACATTGATATGATACACAACTCTGTCACATCATTCTGAATCAGAGACAAGTTACTCGTGCTTAAGTGTGTTGCCAGACAAGTAAGCAACAAGATTACCATTGATTACCACTTAGATGGCCCTACTGACAGCGGGATCACACCCAATCTCTAGGTTACTGGACCATACTTCATGCACAGTATGTGACTAGACCATTGCAGGGGTCAAGGTGATGATTTTCATTAACGTTGCCTCGGTTGCCTTTCTTATATTCGAGGTTCAAAAAACATTTGTTGTCTCTCCTTGAAATTTGTTGGAATTATAGAAATAAGCTGATTTTATACATTTGTACAGGAGGACCTAAAATGGATTTTCGTTTCATATGAGACTTATGAAAAAAGTTATATAAATGTTCATTTAACCGATGCTTTGTCGAGCTTAAACAAACACTTCAAGATGAGTTTCATTCAAGGTAAAATCCACTTATTAAGTTTGATACATGTGTACAAAAAGTTTCTTCCAAGAATATGCTGCAAAGAATTCTCCACAATTTCATCCAAAATCCAAACGTTGTGAATGTCAAACTTCAGCGTACATTATGATAACTTCGGCATACATTATTATAACTTCACATGATATATGATTGAAATAGAATGCATGGTTGTTTACTTTAGCAATTAATTTTTTATTTTTGTCTTTTTCAGCTGGAGATGTTGCAGAGAACTTGGCAAAAGATGCAGCCTCTGAGACTCTCCGTAAGCGAGCAGTGGATGCAGTAGCCAGTGATAGTCAGTAACTTAATGACTCATCAAATCATATACAAAGTGCAGTTTGCGGGGTTTTCTTACTAGACTAGCATTTGTTATCATGAATCTTGTAAATGTTCCTGCCTGCAGTATTGCCATTATCTGACATTAGATGTTAATTTTTACATGTATTCATGTTTGCTATTATAGCTAATATTAAACATTGACAGAGGTAGATCTACAGTCAAACATATTTTTGTTTAAGACTTAAAGCATATACTATACTTCAGTCATCTTTTCATCCCAAATATTAAAATTTTAACATTATACTGAGCCAAAAACATTAAATAAGGAGGTCCATTTCATGTTAGAAATAAAAAAAATTCTCCAAAATCAAAACATTTATAGAATTATTTGTTTCCCAACACATTTCTAAACTCAGTTACATGTATTTGAAATAAAACTGATTTGCTAGAAACAACATTTGCAAGGTGTAATGGTAAAATGACAATTATCAGGTAACTGCCTGGTTCAAGAACAATGATAAAAATTCTTTCTCAGATATTTCAGGTAAAGTAGACTAAAACTATGAATACAATTATAATGTATGAACAATCCAACAATATAAATCCAAAACCTGAAAGTTTTCAAACAGTATTCATCTTAACCTAATTCAAGATGATTATATTATAGTATATATGGTTTGTAATCTTCAACACATGTGTGTTTGACTGAAGATCAAAACAAAATTAAACAGAGATATGCCTTGCATTACTAACCTTTTGTAACTATTAAATATTTACTGTATTTGTGTAATAAATATATATAGCTGGATAATCTCTTCAATGTTCTCAAGGTAATGGTACTGTCATGTTTTTGTTTTTTAGCACACGTCTGTATATGTTTTGATAATTATTTCACCATTTAATAATATAATATTTTAAGTCACTACATTAAATATAATATTCTATGTGGTATCTTTTGTACAAACATTTTGACAAGTTTTTGTTTCATTGTACCAGCTTATGGGTCGTGATGAAAACATTTCTAATCAGTAACTTCTTTTTCTTCAATATCTGATGAATGGCTTGACAATAAAACAACATGGGTCTAGCTAATTTCTATTTGATTTCCTAATGGATCTTGTACCATCCCCATGGTCCCAATAAAAAATATAGAATTTTTCAAAGTACATGTACTTTATTATAGAATATAAAAAGAATCAAATTTTTAATTTTCAAATCTTTTAAAGACGTTACTATATAGGAATAATTGAACTCAAATAAAAATGATGTATTCTTTATGTTGCATTTACAGAGTAGAGATTCATACAGTGGAAACTTATTACATGTAAAAGTGAATTAAAAGAAACTGAACTTTAACTTACAAGAATTGATTGCTGGCACAATTCTTCAAATGAAGTTTTGTTTAAAGAAATTTTGTCGGGGGAGGGGGTTTGCCTACAAGGCAACTTATTTTCACTAACATTTTGAACCAGACTTAAAGCAATTCTTGGTAACTTGTTGTAACCAGATTTATAGTGCTTTTAGTTCTGTATCATTCCAAGCATAGTTACAATTTTTATGGTAAAATTTCTCTGTACAAGCCAAATTTCACTGGTCATAGGCATCATATTTATAGTGCCTAACCTACAGCTGTTATAGGTTCAGTCCTTTCCAACCTTTTGCTAATATTTTCCATACATTTCAACTTCTTGGCTGGGTAATCCCACATGCGTGCTAGGTATGGGCCACATTTACAATGAGGTATCAGATGCTGATTGACATTGATCCAAGATTGGTACAGAATAAAGGGGCATTACATTCGAATTTACCAAATGCATATTGATCTCTGACTGAGGATAAATACTGTAGATGTATTTAAATGTGCTTAGAGTACACAATGTATACATATTTAGTCTATTGATTTTCAATGCTCTATTCCCTGTACATATATTGCCAGTGTATTTATTGTTAAACTTGTAAATGTCAATTTGAAAAGTGCAATTGAATGTTACATTATATTATCAATTTTATGGTTGATTCTATGTTGTATATGAATGTCAGCAACTTTTATAGTGCAGTATTTTCTTACATATGATGCTTGCAGGTCTAGCAAATTGTCTCCTACTAACAACCTGTTTGTGTATTTTTACATGTTAAATTCTATTTGGTTAAATTTTCATAAAGGTCAAAATTGTAAACTGTCCTTTAAAACATCTTCATGAGTTTTATTTCCTTTGTTTGTATAATAATTAAAAAGATACAGGGTATTGAAAAAGAAATGTTTTAGTCCATATATTATATTTAGTATATCAAATGTTACTAGACTATATTAATACCACTTAAGCTCGCTAGTAGTACACCAAAAATATATAACAAAGCTGGTTGAAACCTGTATGATTATTTTTTGGCAACAAAAGTATAGCATCATCAACATCAGTGATAAATTCAAAATTTCCATGTGTATTAACTTTAATTCCTCCTTTTGCAGTCTGCAGCAAAGGTGATTTGGGGCGCTTTTGTGTTATAAATATATTGTAGATTTAATATATACATTACTATTAATAAAATGCTCAATAAGTAAATTTTGATTTGAATGTGACAACTATATTGATAAAATATTCTTTCTAAAACAATAAAGTTCCCTTAAAATATTGTTTTCTTTGTGTTTTGTTTTTTGGTCCAAGGTGGACTTTTCTCATACAAATCCCGTCCATTGTCGTAAGCTGTCACATTTTCAACTTCTTCTCCCCAACTACTGGACTAATTTCATCCATACTTGGTAGGAAGTATCCCTAGGGGTAGGAGATTCAGATTTGTCCAAATAAAGGGGCTGGGCTGGGCCGGGCCACTAGGGGGGAAATAAGACAAAATTTCAAAAATCTTCTAATGAACTAGAAAGCTTAGAGCTTAATGCTTTAGTATATAGTAATTTTAGGGCGTGGAGAACCAAGTTTGTTCAAGGCAAGACCCTGGGGTCAAAAATAGGTTGCACATTTTGGTGTCAAAGTTCAACACTTTGGCAAATATGTAAACTTTTCACATTTTAAACTTCTACTGAACCAATTTCAACCAAACTTTGTAGATAGCATCCTGGAGGAAGAGTGCTCAGATTTGTTCTAATGAAGCGGCTCGGCCCTCAGATGGGCGCCACTTTGGGGGCTCAAATGGGGAATATTTGCAGGGGGTCAAGATCCTATAGATTCCTAGCAATTTGGAGATTCCTATATTTTCAAATTCCTAGTGTTTTTGACTTAAATTCCTATATTTTTCCTATATTTTTGACCTTAAATTCCTATACTTTTTTGGACAAGAAATCGCTGGACACCCTGTATTTGACAAAATTTCAAGAATCTTGTAAACTAGAGGGCCTAGAACTTAATGCTTTGGTATGTAGTTACTTTAGGGAATGGAGAACCAAGTTTGTTCAAGGCATGACCCAGGGGTAAAAAAAGGTCACACATTTTGAGGTCAAAGTTGAATACTATAAAGCAAATATACTTTTTCACATTTTGTACTTCTTGTCCAACACTACTGCACCAAATTCAACGAAACTTGGTAGATGTCATATTTGTTTCAACTAACTTACCCATATATATATAGCGTATATTCCTACTAGCGCCCATACATTTGAATACACAAATAAA
>JAUMGZ010033637.1:0-19530 GCA_032359645.1 Pododesmus macrochisma | reverse complement strand
GAAAAAACAAGACAAAGACACGACCGATAGACAGGATTGATAAATAAAAACTAAAGCAAGACTTGTGTCAACCAATAGGAAGACTGAAAAAACAAGACAAAGACACGACCGATAGACAGGATTGATAAATAAAAACTAAAGCAAGACTTGTGTCAACCAATAGGAAGACTGAAAAAACAAGACAAAGACACGACCGATAGACAGGATTGATAAATAAAAACTAAAGCAAGACTTGTGTCAACCAATACGAAGACTGAAAAAACAAGACAAAGACACGACCGATAGACAGGATTGATAAATAAAAACTAAAGCAAGACTGGTTCATTATTATAGAAAAGAAAAAAGACAAATATGATACAAACCAATCACAGCAGTTAATTGCCCTGGGGATGTCTAGAATAGTCGTGATATGCATGGGAAAACATCAGGAAAAGAATATCATATTGATATGTATTCGTACATTGCGAGCATCGTGTATAAAACTGTCGGTAATACTATATTAGAATTTATACGTTAAGTACTGTTTCACATTGCTCAATAATCAAAAAGTACATTGTTTTATTTGGCACCTTACTTACCCAGAGCATATACTACACACAGTCATATGGATTAATAAGGTTTTTGTTAGCACATGGACTTTAAACTTTAACAATTCATAGCTTCTTATTTTCATTTATTAATGCATTGTCAGACACTTCAATTACTGTTAGCATACAAATCATGTCCGAGTAAGAGAGTAGGCATAAACACACCACTAAAGTATGTTACCTGTACATTGATAATGATATGACAGCTTGCTATCATTTGCATGTCGATATCACTAGGCTTTGGCTGGATAGTAAATTGCTGTATCATCGTGAAAGGTAAAACAGTCGATAACGTATTGCTTAATACTAAACATGTGAGAACCTATTGTAAACATTGTCTCAGGGTACTTTTCTCTTGTGGCGAGAATGAGTCATGGTCTCGTGAAAAATCACGATCTTTTCAATTGTCTGATTGACAAGCATTCTTACTCAAGAAACCAACATTTCTGGTCTTGTTGCTATATATGTTTGTTTTTTAACGATCATATCATATTTCATCGACCACATTGAGACTCGTGGTTTATTGGCGTTCGTTTTGAACGCCAAACATGACCCTCAAGAAATGGCATTGTTGGTTTTCTTAGGCATATTTGATTCATACCAATATTGACTTTTGAGTTTCTTAAAAGGCGAACTATTGATTATATTGCCAAATAAAAGGCACTTAAATGAAAATGGAAATCTAGTATTGAGACAACAACATGCGTGCAATGATACCCCGTGTTCTGTTGAATGTATACTTGAAGTTTCCATTTCTCGTATTACAACACAGACGAGTACTTGTTTTTTTGCAGACCTGAACTGGACTAATTCGACAGTGCATCCTATTTGCGTTTCTTTTAAGCATTGTGCACACAAGCGAACGGATACAAACTTAAGTGTATCAATTTAGCACATCTCTCTGTGGATATATTCCTCAGTATATTCGATTCTAAGTAGTATTACGTTAAAATGCAATACGAGGCCACCGTACATAATGTAGTTTTCACCCCCCCCCCCCCCCTCTCTCTCTCTCTCACACACACACACACACACACTGTGAAAGTTTTAAGGAACTCATTTGTGACCAGACAGTAGGGCCGTCCCCAATTTGAAGTCAACTCATACGGTCACTGAAGAGCAATATGGATTTTAGTCCATCTGGACCGATGCCAAACCAGATGAAGGTTAAGGCCCCATGGACCTCTTGTTAAGGGTAGGATGCATTAAGGGTGAACATGAACAGGGATAAACAATACAGACTGAACCGCCTAATAAGGGGCTGGAAAAAAAGAACATAGCAAAAGTGTCACCCCTTACAACTATACCGTAAATGATCACGTCTATGATTTATATTTAATCGCATTAAAATTGAATCGTTTTGCCCTCGCTATAAACATAGTCGGGACAATAAGGTGCTCGCTTTTTCCGTCTGGCTCTCAAACTTTTGGCGAGACGCTTTTATCGACCCCGTTAACACGGAAGGATAAGGCACTCAGACTAAAAACTTCATGCGTGTTTTCTCCTGGAGGTTTTCTAAATAGAAAATAAAAAGTATGTCGCTTTGACCTTTTGTGACCTAGTTTTTCTACTTCAGACTCTATTTAAAATGCAGTACAAGCCCTACAAACTTGAAACATCATGTTCGGTGGTTTTGATGAATTCAAAATTTATTGTGACCTAGATTTCTACTTCGTTGCTTTTACTTGGTCTCTTGGTTAGACTTTTTGATCGACTCCGTGAACAAGGAAGAACACATCCCAGACTTGTACATTTACAGATTGAGAAGTAGTATCCACGTCGAAATCAAAAGACCTGTAAAATACGTCACTGTGACCTACATCATCTACTTCACTAGGTTTCAGGTTTACGTCCATTTCTTAGGAGCTTTATGAGAGTAACACTCTTGGAAGTACTAAACGTTTGTATCATATTAAAATAGCTGTGACCAACAATTTCCATTTTTATGCATTTTCTATGACTTTAAATTTGCAGGAGCATATGCATGTTTTAAAAGCATTCGGACAATGCAGTGACCCTCAGCAGATATGACGTTATTGTATAAATTTATTTTCATTTTTGGCATATATAGATAGAGAATAGGAGAGAAACTCTGTCATAGACTCAAACTTCACTAAAACTATGAAACTATGAAACTACAAACATAAGTTTATTCCACCACCTTTATATCACTGTAGATGTAAAACGAAGTAAATTAAACATAACATTTATGTGACAATAAAATGTAATTTCGAGCGGCGAAGCTAGAAAGTAATTCCACAAGCTTAATTTAAAGTTTTAGCGTATTGTCATAAAATAAATAGCTGTCCATATTGAAATATTTATGAAGTTGCTTCCAATTGTTTTAAAACATTCTAGAAGTATTGCTCAACCGGTGAGAAAAGAATCAAACACATTTTAGTTGCTATGACACAAGCTTGATACAATGTGCTATCAATATATATTGCAGGTGACATGGAGTTGGAGGAAACACTTCTCATGGACAAAGATCTGGTAGACACCACTGTTATAGAGGAACAGCTGGAAGAAGTGAACATTTCTACATCGGTTCAAAGTCCTGACTCCACTACAACTATACTGACCGCACCAAGCAATAGTCCATTACTACCACCCTGTAGAGTATGCGGAGAAAAAGCATCAGGTTTTCACTATGGTGCCAATACCTGCGAAGCTTGCAAGGTAATTATTTGTACTAAGTATTGATTTTTCACCTGGGTATATGATGATCGCATTCTTGTGCTAATTAGTGTATCTATGGACATACAATAGGAAGCAAAGACATTCATGTAACAAATAGTACCACCATTTCTTATGTGTTGATGATACAAATAAAAACAATGCAATATACATAGATCACAGAGTTCCCTCAAATAGTAGTAACTTAGAACAGTCCACAGAATCAGAAGATCATAAACCAAAAATACAACATCTAAAGTGATGAAAAGAAAACAGATGATCACAAACCAAAAATACAACATCTAAAGTGATGGAAAGAAAACAGATGATCACAAACCAGAAATACAACATCTAATAGAAAACAGATGATCACAAACCAAAAATACAACATCTTAAGTGATGAAAAGAAAACAGGTGATCACAAACCAGAAATTCAACATCTAAAAGAAAACAGATGATCACAAACCAAATATACAACATCTAAAGTGATGAAAAGAAAACAGATGATCACACACCAAAAATACAACATCTAAAAGAAAACAGATGATCACAAATCAAAAATAAAACATCTAAAGTGATGAAAAGAAAACAGATGATCACTAACCAAAAATAAAACATCTATAGTGATGAAAAGAAAACAGATGATCACAAACCAAAATTACAACATCTAAAGTGATGAAAAGAAAACAGATGATCACACACCAAAAATACAACATCTAAAAGAAAACAGATAATCACAAATCAAAAATACAACATCTTTAGTGATGAAAAGCATAATACATGAAAGCATAACTTTAACATTTTTTAACAAACAAGGAACACATATTTATATTTTCATCCTTTTACAAAATCAGAGTGCAAATTGATGAAGTTTAACTGTACAATGAAACAAAATATTATTGCTGTAATGATATTGAATTATCTTTATAATAACAACTTAGTCTTTTTGTGAATTGTTAAGCAATTCATACTGTGAGATACATGTTGCATTATATATCATTTGGAAAACTCTTGAAATAAAATGGACCGTTTAATTTTACAGGGGTTCTTCCGTCGCAGCATTGTTAAGGTGCAGAACAACAAAGAAGAATATAAATGTTCAGGGACTGGTGACTGTAGTATAAAGCCTGGCAAACGCAGTGCTTGTCCTTTTTGTCGATACAAGAAATGTCTGGAAGTTGGGATGTCTCAAGATGGTAAACAAAATGATATATCATAATATTGTACCAGATTAAAGAAGTGTGGGAGGAAGCTTATTCCTGAAGTTATGATATTTAAACATGTTGTTCCTAACTTTGAGAAGTAAGCCACTAGTGATTACTCATCATAAACTGAATGTTTAATTGTTGTTTCGAGACTGAACTCAATTTCCTGTTTTCATTAAGCCTCATTTAGGGAAGTTATATATACATGTATACCTTTAATTGTGTTTCACTGATGTCTCTTGCACTCAATTTTACGTTTTTATTAAGCGTCAGTTATCGAACTTAAATAACATTTAGCATTTTGTATGATTCAAGTGGTCTGTAGTGTAGTTTGTAAAAGTTGTGTTTCTTTCATATATTTAAGAGTGACAGGAGTGTTTCTTTCATATATTTAAGAGTAACAGGACTATCAATTAATGCAAATGTTTTACTTGATGTTTATTTAGCAATTAAAACTGGAAGATATACTTATGAAAAAAGAACACGTGACACACAGGAAGTTAAGAAGTTACAGAAGAAAGATTCTCCACCACCAGCTACATTAGAAATATCTGAAGATGAGGCGAAAAGTATTGTTGAAGCCATGGTAGATGTACAAGACCGTTTATGTCCTCTACGGCTTACATCTGAACAGAAGGTTGAGTTCATAAGACAGCGGCAACAGGATATATATGTAAGTAAAGCTAAACATTCACAAAAACTGGTTTCAATCTTCCACTTTAATGTCGTACAGAAAGGATGATTCAGTTCTGCAAATTAAAAGTAATCTCCCTATGTTAATAAGTAATACCCTATCAACTACAATGAAATGTACCTTATTAATAAATGTATATTTGGTTATTTTTTCTGTGTGCTTCCCACGTAGGTTTTCCTTTTGTTGCCCATGTCCATGGACTTACGGCTTTAAAATATCGTCTTGGATTTTCGAATTTACCACTTTATTTAAGTAACTTTTAAGGGCTGAAACACAATATACATTTTATTGAGCAAGGCAAGGTGTCAAAATGAAGGGATTAAAATCTGGTGAGAAAGAAAAGAGAGAAATATACAACCGGAATGCGAAAGCCGAATTTTTTTGCTTTAAAAAGATAGATGCTTCTTAAACAGTGCCCTATTTGTTTTCACAAAGAAAAGGCAGTGATAACAGTTGATTGAAAAATAGGCAGAAACGTTGGCATGACAACGGGGATTGACATATCCCTCCACAGACTTAGTAAGAGATGAAGTAATGTCAGTTAGAAAAATGAAGATGTCAACCATTTGATGAAATGAAAAACCAGCCCCCTTTATAAAAATGGTTTCATTACACATTCAGGTATATAAAAAAGCACCACACATTTGAAAACCAAGACAAAACAATGTCTCTTTTTTATGAAAGGGACTTGGTCAGATAAAATATAGGAAATGAATGAATGTGCACAGAAAAAGCAAATGCAAGTATAGCATGTTATATACGATATCATCTCACATATACATGTAGACTATAATACCGGAAGACTGATCATGAGTCTATTATATTTTTGCGTTTCTCTTTTGACATAATTACAGGAACAGTACAAAACCAAGCAGGAAATATTTGGTCATATGTCAGCTATTCCATTAGATGTTTATAATGAGTTCTATTCATTAACTGGTATGGAACTTGACAACAGAGGAGAAATGATGAAGAATGTGGCAGCACAGATGGAAAAAGGATTACAGAACATGGTGGATCTAGTCAGAGTAATTCCAGGCTTTACTGACCTTTCAGTAGAAGATCAAACAAACCTAATAAAAGGTAACTCATGTCCTTAACGATATATATTGCAATACATTTGAATTAGAATTATATTTGAGACAATTCTGAACTAAAACACAGCTTTTTAAGTTAGTACATTAGTTTAGATGTTAATAATGATAACTTCATATGGGATCATTAAAACATTGTTAATCATTACAACTCACAAATGTTACATCAACTTCAATTCACTAATTGCCTTACTTCCTGAGAACTTCTGACTATTTGTACTTAGAATTTGAAATGGTGCGGTTATTTGTTAAGAAATTATTTTTTGTAAAATTGATTCATTTAACTATAATTATAAATTGTTTTATTTCATATCGTTTGTTATTTTTCCTGTTTTAGTCAGCCACTTTGAATTCTGGTTTGTCTACCATCAAATGTTTATTAACTCTGAATTAGAGGTGATAGGCGGCTGTTATGCGCACCACAAAGAGGATATACTTAAAATATGTCCAGCACCGGAACATGTTGAAGAAGTATTTCACTATGCTAAAACATTTCAAGCATTAGGGTTGCTTGAAGCAGAAATTGCAATCCTACGTGGAGTTGTAGTCACATTTAGAGGTGAGTAAATTAATTATTAGGCTAAAAATATAGACTTTTACTATAATTAAAGAAGAAATGCTTTATCTTAACTAAAAATAATTTTCTTTTTGATTCAAGTATAGGGGTCTTGAGTTTGACTTATACTGTTAAAACAAATATATGAAGTTTTTTCGTAATTGACAGTTATGGAAAAAAAGAAATTCAGAAGTAATGCACACACACACACACACACACACACACACACACTGATTTATTAAAGAAGGATAAGGTTTACTAGCAACTAGATTTTATCTATTGCAGATCGTTGTGAATTACAAAACCCAGAGAAAGTAGAAAAAATCCAGTGGAAGTTGTTAAATTGTTTGAGATGGATCGCAAAGACAAATGGTTTTAATCCTGATGAGAGATTACGCCGTATTCTAGATAGACTCACTGCACTGAGGACTCTTACAGAATCTAGTTACAAATTGAACAAAATCAAGGCGTCCTGGCCTGCCATGCAAAAGTACCCCTTGCTTCTAGACCTACTAAGTAATACTAATAGTTAGCCTTGTATTATACAGACATTAGAAGTACAAACAAATTAATTTTCTTTGTTGTGTAATATATGTATAGATAAATTGAAATACTATTTGGGTATATAATTGAGAGGTACATATGTTAGAACTGTAAAAGGTTGTTTTTTATACTTTAGCGGCCTTGTATATTAATTTCTTACATAGAATAATTGTAAAGTTTGGAATAATTGTAAAGTTTGGAATGTTTACATTTTTACTATGCATCTTATAGAAAAGTGCCTTCAAATTAAAATGAAATGACAAACTGAAATATATCAAAAACTCTTTCCATTTTGTAATACTTGGCTGTGTGCATATTGTATTAGAAAAAGGAACTTGGTGATAACAAACTTTTACATTCAGTCATATGTTAATCCTAGTAAAATGTGCCTCTTTTGAATTTATTTCTCTGCAGTGCTAAAAAATTCAAAAACACTGAGTAAAGTTTGAAATCTAATATCTAATAACAATATTGAACAAGCATTATACAACAATTATGTTGGGGCCTATTAGAAACCGTATTGCTTTAACAAATGTTGCATGCTAATCAAAATAGGCTTGATCACGATCTTTGACAATCGTTATCCTAAAATACCTGATGATATAGATTTATCTTCACTTTTGACTTTAAGATTCTTATTTTGAATGGTGTTCCAAAATTATTGCTTTCATCTTTTAATTGAATTGTTGGGCTTTAATTTTGCTATAAATCTGCCCTTTAGTTTGCTGTCTCAGCCTATGTTGGGCTCTCTGGTCTTTTCTATTTTCTATTCGTCGTACCCATCTATCGTGTTTAGCCATTCAATGTCTGTTTGAGACCCTACTTTTGAATTAGACCTAGCCATTTTGGTAAATTTCACTTACACAGAAAATTTCCTTGTTGTCTTTTATTTATATGCACAATCGTCACTGCCTGTTTTAATTATAAAAATGTACTTATTTTAAATATAAATTGCTTAAAATTTGACCTTGTCAATGTGATGTTTATTTAAACACAATTTAACAATAATGTGATTAATACAAGCTGATCCTTTGTTAGTAGTATTATTCTCTGGGCAAATTAACAAGTCATTATACTTTCATATTGTAACTAAATACATGCACATGTACACAAAAATATTGTCCCAATACTTTTTAATGACTGAAAATTATTGTGTTGTGTGTACAGTTTTGTGATGCAAAAACTGTGAACTTGTATGAAACAAACGTTTAAGTCGTGCTTAGATTTGCACACTGTGTGTGTGTGTGTGTGTGAGTTGTGTTATCATAAATTATTGTTTATCTGCTACTTAAAAGAGTGATTTGACGTAACCAGATTGTTCTGTATATTATACTGTGATAACGATTGTTAACTGTTTAACGAGAATTTTTGTTATCAGTGATTGTATTGTTATATTTGGATTTGTTTATATAAAACATGTACATATTTGTCTTTATAAAATGGCATTGTTAAATTGTAAAATGTTAACTCTATTATGTTTATTACTACCTATGAAATTGTTAATGTCAAACCAAAATTTGGATATATGATAAGACATTCATAATATGATTTGATGAATTCCTTGATATAAGTAGCCCTCTTTAATTTTAGAATAGTATCCTTTTTAATCTATCTGTTCCAAAGTTCCAAAGTTGTCCTTTGTAATACAATTGTTGTGCGTAAGGAATTCGCTGTTTCACTTTTTAAACTCCTAAAGTACTGATCCAATTTCAACCAAAATTGGGAAATTGGACCAATTTCAAAATTCTTTTAATAAAGTACGAAATGTAGAGGGCCTAGACCCTAATTCTTGCATATATAGTAACCTAATGACACGGAGCACATGTTCACTTACGGACAATATCTGAATAACTCATTTATAATGCTGATTTATATTTACATTATAATACTTTTATTAACTGTCAGTAGATGCTGATAACCAAATAATGTCCTTTTGTTTCAAAGTTCCTGAAATCTGAATTGAACAATCTTTTGCTAACTTTTTGGTAAACTAATCTTTCTGAACTCCATTGTTGATATATAAAATAAATTATGCCTTGTTATTGGCACTTCATGCCGACATGCAGTTTGTAATACATATACAATTATTATCTATGATCATAAGCTTGAGCCTATATACAATCGCAGAAGCCTCCGCTACAACTTTACTCAAATACTTGACACTTTAATGTTTAGGAAGTAATTATCTATTGCCTTTAACCCTTATACAAGAGTACAATATTACAGCTACGTTTTATGTTTTGAATGTTCTGGTTATGTATTAAGTCAGTATTAGAATTATACTTTTCATTTTTTTGGTTTTGTGAATAAACTAATAAGAGTACCTTGCTCTTAAACATATTTACTCTTTAGTCTTGCTTTTTCAATACTCCTTGTTCAACACAGTATGGACAAATGATTACTGAATCAGAGGTACCAAAAACAAAGGAAATCAACAACGAACTGCACAAAATTAAAACCAAAGCTATATATTACACAAAACCTAATGGACGCCAGCTACCACTGTGGAACGATAACAGAGTGAACAAACAATATTTGCCACAAGATCCTTCTGCTTTGAAATACACTATCAATATTTGACCCCCAATATTGCATTATTATTTTCACCTCGGGGCCAAGCCTTTAAAGTATTGTCTCGGTAACATTTTATTTTAGATTTTAAAATTCTATAAATTATCCCCTACTTGAACAATCCAACTCCATTCCCAAACGGATGTTTACTGTAAAATTAAGTTGAAATTGGAAGATAAAAATGTTAAAAATATATATGCGATAGTGTAACGGCCGAGTTTAATATACTTATACTGTAACTGGGGTCCGTTACCAGGTTCCGCCCAAGAATCAGGTTTTCTATTTACATGGATACTAAATAACTTGCCGTCAATATGTACAGAATAGCAGCTATCTGTCTATCTGTCTGAGAAAATGACAATCTGCATCTGGAAGTATACAAGAAACAACAACATAATTACTAAGTCTATTTGGTTCATTTTTCTGTGTGCATCCAAAGTTTGCTTATTGTTTGCCAATGTCCATGGACTTAGAATATCGTCTTGGTTTTTCTATTTACTATTTTATGGAAGACACCCTTACACTTGCTATCCACGGACACTGTCACGAATACATGTTCTACGTCTCAGCTCTGTATATGTATACTTTAGTAACATAATATTATTTTTATGTACACAAATCGCCTTTGATGAAACAAATTGCCTTTGCCATGCCACTTTGGTAAATCCGTAACACAAGTTTCGGCTAGGGGTCGTTACAACGAAGCGGGAGAGACGACTGTGATGCAAGTTAAAGTGGGTTTATCAAGTAGAAAAAATGAGAATGGAATAAAATAAAACGGATTGTTAGAGTATCTCAGTGACTTATAGATATCATAAGATAAACAAAATTCTTCTCTGGTTTGCTCAACATTCATTGACATTTGCGATAACATTTTCTCAAATGATTGTCATTGCAGGCGTTCCGAGACATTATGTTGTTTAGGGCAAATTCGAAGTTGTCACGTCCCTTTCCAGAGTTGTAATCGACAATTTCTTTCGAATGCAGTTGTCACTTGTATATTAACTATTACCAGGAACGATTTATTTACATGGTCACGTCACTAGGTTGATGTTAGGCATGGGATTGTGATAAATGTTGGGCATGGGGCTGTGACACCAAACAAGTTTTTGGTCATTATTTGAATATTATATGCATGTTTGGCCATTAAATGTCGTTATGTGTGAACTAAAATGTCAAACAACAGCCATAGTCCCCTAATTTTGTCTAAGTAATTATATTTACCCGTATTGAACACTCACTCGGCCTCTCTGTCAATAATTCAAAGGTAAGACATACAAAAATGCAAGCTGAAACATGTCTCCAATAAATATAATTACTGGGAGAAACACCGCCTATAATGGACTCTATAGAGAGAATATAATAAGAATATACAAGACCTCGGTAAATCAAAGCTGCAAAGCCAAAGAATGAGGAGGGGATGGCAATAATAATATAAAATTGTCTTGCCAAAATGTTTTAATGTGCGCGCAGTCAAAATTGGAATTTTTAATGTATTCCTTTGGACAACCCAGTCCTCATCAGCAAAGGTGACGTTTTAATTTACATAGAATTAATATTATCAAAAGGCAGACAGACGAACGGACTTACAATAAAGAAAGAGTCAACAATTTAGAATGCAGATAAATATGAAACTATATCCTCTTAGGTCCATAACACAAAGGTAATTGGCAGAACGTTACGAACCGGGAATAAATGACGGCGTGCCTTACACAGCAATGGCTCCCCGGGTATGGTTCAGTATAACAAGTATTCGGAAGCAAAATGCGGCAGGGATACGGTTACCCTTGGAGCTAGGCAACCACAAAAGTGATAAGAATACAAAAATACAATCTAAAACATGCCTCCAATAAATATAATATTTATAAGAAGAAATAGTCAAAACCCTGTGTGAGACACCCCAGTCACAAATTCTAGGTCTAGCCTCGAAGCAGCCGTCATAAATTGACGCTTCAGAGAAAATGAATGTGGAATAGACAAGACTTTTGTCATTCAAACTGCAAAGCTAAAAGAAGGGGGAAGGGATGAGGATCTCCATTAATAAAAACTTTTCAGATGAGCAGTATTCACATATATTGATAATATCCCTCTTAGATTTCTGAGAAAAAATAATCCAAGAAATTAGTGCACGATACTATATTGCATTGGCAATATTCCTACGTTATCTTCGTTTACAAAACGAAAATGAAATCAACAACGTGGTTGTCCATTCCTGAAAAGGTTTTAGAAGAGATGTTATTTGCTCCATAGTTAATGATACATTTAAAAACAAAAGACCTCTTCTGACCCCTGTTAAGGTATGAACCCCAAATAGAATTCGGCAAAGGTCGCCTGCCTTCGTCTTGCTACCCCTTTTGTTTGGTTTACTACTAATCACTACTTTTCGAAGGAACAATTGGGGAAAAAATTCGTTAATGATTCTCTGCGTGTCACTGATCGCGCTTTGGAATTGGCAAGTCACCATAAGGGATCAATTACTGAGTTATTTTGCAGCCAAACAGTAGATTTGTCATTTCAAAACAATATTCGTTCTCTTGATGACTGCACTCAACAAGGGCAGCAAGTATTTATGATTGAGCCTAAATATGTCTATCAGCGATCCGATACGTAGATTGAACTGAGGCGAAAAGCACGTGTGACCGGAAGCACCATGAATTCTGCAGTCGATCTGCGAGGGCTTAAAGAGCACTAAACCACACTTCCGAAAAATGTCTGGGAGAAGAGACTTTCTCGGAATAAATATAGCACTCTTTCCCTCGTCGTGTGTGCTCGACAACCATTCCTTATGTAGTCACCATAAGGGATCAATAAATGAATTCTCTTGCAGCAAAAATGAAGATTTGTCATTTGAAATTTTTTTTCTTGAAGACTGTACTCAACAAGGGCAGCAGGTATTGATCATTTAAATGTGCTCTTCTTTCGTTCTCTTAATCTGTCATATTTTCACATTCCATGAATAAACCAAAAAAAAACAAAACAAAAAAAACAACAACAACAACAACAACAGGTTGATGTAAATAATATAATTTCATATTTAACAACGTAAATCAATTGGAAATTATTTCTTATACAGGGATCTTCCTAAAATTATGAAGTTATAGCTGGCAACCGAATACTTATGTCCCTTGAGTAAACATGCATGCTCGACAACCATTCCCTATGATATGCACGTGAGGTTTATTTATTACACACGAATGTTTAGTAAACCAAAGAATACCTTGATTTATCTGATGATGTACGTCACTGGTATACTCTCACAACCCGTGCACATCAGCTTTTTTGTTATCCTCATTCTTTCTACTTGGTAAACCCACTTTTATTAACATCACCGTCGTCTCTCCCGCTTCATTGTCACGACCCCTAGCCGAACCTTGCCACAACCCCAACTGTTGGGTTGTTAACGGTGTTTATAGTCGACTTATTATATTTCCACTCACCAGTCTGCTTGGCAATATCCATCTTCTCTCTTCCTTAAATTGTTCTTATCGCAACTGAACTTTGCCCATTCTAAGCATCCCTATTTATACTCCCTGGTCGGATCAAAACCATTATTTCCGATTACCAATCAAAATGCCGTGATCCCCTTCCTAGCTAGGATTTCAACATAAGGTTTTATTCTATCGCGGAACGAAAACAAATTTACGAACGAAACGTAGAAACTCAAAGATAAATAACTCTGTTGCAATATGTTAAAAAATGATCCTATAATAAGTAACCAATAAGTTTTGATCATTACGCATTTAATCTCCGTTGCGTATGCAACCATTTACTTTCAAAACTATTCCAAACGGTGCGTCTATCAATTTGGTTGAAATTGGCCAGTATAGATTTTGAGATGTTAGAAATATTCACATTTGCTATAGTGATGAACTTTTTCGCAGAAACGTGCAGCTTATTTTTGAACAAACTTTGATCTGTGCGCCCAACTAGAATATATAAAAAAGGTTGCTATAGTGTTAATATTTAACCGACGAAATGCGTAACATATTTGCTCGAAGTGTTAGATTTGAACAGTTAATCCATGCCCAACGAGTACTACGCATGCAAGCATTAAGCTCTTTGCCTTTCTAGTTTATAAGGGTTTTTTGATTTGTAAACTTTTCCCAGTTTTGCCCACCTAGTGGCGCATCCTTGGGACAGAGCCCCATCATTTGAAAAACGGGTGCCCCCGTCCCTGGAGAATTCTTACAATCAAGTTTTGTTGAATTTTAGTTCAATGGTCTTGGAGAAGTAGTGAAGGAGTAAAATTGCATATCTCGAAAAAAGTTTTGCACCCTCTGAATTTTCTCCTAATTTTCACAAAAATGCCAGCGGTGCAACTTTTTGCAGGTTGCTGAACTTGACCTGAAAACGTTAAATCTGTTTCATCCCAGGATAGAATATTGCAGAACCTCACCCAAACAATTTTATCAAATAGTCAAATCTACAAATTAAATGCATTCGTATTCAAAAGGGGAATTTTCAACGTATTCTCACGAACAGCTGTTTTTGACAACATAGTCGTCGTCAGCAGAGACAACGATATAATATATAACTTGATACAATGTATAATCAACAGACAGACTAACTGAATGATAATCATATATTTTTTAAAAGAGTCAAAAGCCCAAGTAGTTTGGGAATGAAGTAAAACAAACAGGAAGAGTGGAATCACCAGATCGAAAAACGTTTACAAACCAACAATAGACGCATCAAGCAATTCAGCACCAGAATAGAACGGAAATGGAATGACGTCTCAACAATCATGACTAGTTTTCCATGTGAATAGATTTAGGACGGTCACCCAGTACGTCCCCTGGTGGTATAGTTAAACCGGTTATTGATGCATCAACTTTCCACTTCCCGCATGAGACAAGATGTCATAAGTATAGACATACAGTATAACACCAACCCAAGTTTTCGTTGACAGGTGTTCCCATCACAACTTGAACGTTGAAAACGTTTAATTACATCACATGTTAAAATATACAGACAACAAGGAAATATAGTGAATTAAAGATGATTTAAATTCGAGAAAACCAGCCTCTTTTTCAAGTCATTCAAATAATCGTAGCACTAAGATTAAGGATGGTAATGTATAACCGAAATTGCTCGAAATGACAGTAAGTGGTTACCGATTTTATTAGTTAAATGTCGCAAAAGTTTTCCTTTAAACTTCAACATACCCTTTCCTTCAAGATTAATGCTCTTCATTGGGTTTCATCAAACTAACACATGCAATACATAATTGAAATCGGGCTGGTGGTTTCTTTATGATTATACATAGACATTGCATAGTAATTGATACAGTACCTATAAATATCTATTAGTTACAAAGAAGGTCTGGATGGGAAGCCCAATGTGCTAAAAATACAGATCTCTTATTTAGTACACTAAATATCAGATCTGTATTTTTATCAGACTGGGGAAGGCAGAAATGTTAGGCAGAGAAGCAAAACAAACATTTGGAACTAGATCAAGTAAGCAATTTAAAGTTGATGATTATATACGAGGCTTTCGAAGTCGAAGTGCCAGACACTCATGATTGTAAAGATTCTACTGCATACTGTTGCATACTTCGTCCAAAACGAGTTGGACAGAAATACATCAAAGTCAATACAGTAAGAATGTTAGACTTCCATGTCATCAACATATTGGTGAAATTGTGAAAGTTTCCAACAGACTATTGGATGTCCGAAGTGCACGTATTGTACTTGCCTATATCTGTTCACAAATTTGGCAAATGCTACTCGGCTAATAGAGGAAAGTTTTAGAATGGTCCTGGAATTATAATCAGTTCGTTGACAACGTGAACATGAACTTTCCACAGAATCTCTAAATTAAAGATAAAACCGCCACATTATCTTCTGCCTCGTATTTGGACCATCTGATAGAAAACAATATACTAATGGCAACTTTTCAACTTAACCTTATGACTTAAAAGATGACTTCACTTTTCACTCAGTTAACTTCCAACTCTTGTTTAAGCAGCATCACACAATCATCTGCTAATGTTTTTTTTGTTTATATTTCACAGCTATTCGGTATTCACGAGCTTGTTCTTAAAATGAGTACTCTACCGATGGTTGGTAGTGCTTCTGATGTTGAGGCTTAGATTGCTAAGACTTCGGTCTGGTCTATGATCGTCACCATGGCATTAGTTACTAAACCATAGGATTGAGTGATATCACAACAGGTGACACCACTAACGAAAGAAGAAATCCTCACTCTTAGCAGACACATTTTTTGCTCTTCGTTTTATGTGTGTTCTCGCGGGAGCATGCTTAGCACAGCCTCGTGCAAAAATTTCCTTATTTTGCAACATATGAAACAACTCGATTTGAAAATTAATAATAAATGTATCTCATTTATGAGATAACTGACAACTACTATCTACAGTATTACGGCGTTTCTTTACCATCTCTTCATACTGTTACTTTATAGTTATGCCATCACTTTCAAATCCAAATGCTACTGGACAGGTGTAATGTATTTCTTATTGTTAATACGTAAACTATATGGTTACCCCTAGGTTTCTTTCCGTAGATTTATATACTATTAAGTGTCTGTTGGTTTTATACCAACCCAATAGGGTAAAATATAGTCCTCTCTGTTGTACTTTGGGTGTTTTTGAGGGATCCAGTCGTAGTGTACAACAGTACCACTATTAAGAAAAGCTGCCCACCATCCATAGGTCCCTGTCGATATTATAATATGATCCGTCATGGAAAGGACGGCCATGTCAACGAACCTGTGATTAAAACCACTGAAAACACTGACACCGCTTCCATTAATTACATTTTCCTTGCACCAAGATGTCGCCTCCGAGTCAACGTTTGTCGCGACGATGAACACAACGCTTGTGTATTTCCTGAGAAAATATTGTTTTGCATTTTCAATGTAATTTCTGTCTGCGACGGGACGTTTCTCTCGAATGTAGTCACCACGCCGGACGTGCACGCCAACAGTAATGACGTCACTCACGTTTGGGTACGTGGTGCTGACAATCCGGGAGATAACTCTTCTCGCTGCAGTGCGTATGTTAGGCTTCCAGATAAATTGTTGCTTTAGATCGTAAAAAGATTTAGAAAAATACTTCCAAGATTGTAAATATCCACTTAATCTTACATTACCATATCTTGGAATTTTAAACTTTTCATAATATCTAGGTTTCTTTTGCCTGTAACTGATAAAACTGCCATTACAAGCGCGTGATCTTCGTAAGCGTGGTCTTGGTATTCCCCCAAAGGGACCGTAAATAGGATCGTTTAGATACATGGCTAAGGTTAGGTTGTATTGAAAGGCGACTCCATAGTACGAAGCATATTGAAACATCAAATTTCCAAGTCGTGATCCTAGCTGAGGACAAACGTATCTCTTCCAATTAAAACTGACAGAAAATCCTGTAGCTCTTTTACTTGGTTTCCATAGTCTTTCCCGCCAAGTGCCACGCATGGGAGAGGAAACTGTTGGTAACATATAAGGTTCCGGTGAGGGTTCTACTGACACACCTCTAGGAAACTGTAGATAGCACGAGAAAATAAGACCAATAAAACTGATCGTTACAAACACGTGCAGCATAAAGTTCAAACCTGAAAATACAGAATTGTTTCTTATAATAACCACATCGTGTTCTATACATGCATTGTAGTTTGTAAACCACATTTTACGTTAATTGTATCATAATCAGATAAACTGACGACGAAAAATATAGTAAAGAAAAAATTTGAAACATGAAGGCACAAAACCAGAAAACACGCGTGTCCAAACAATACAATGGCACAACATTTGAAGACGTTTATCGAGGTAGACTGAAGATGCGGTTTAACCAAATCGACCTTTACTATCCGTGCAAGTAGGATCCTAAAGCGATGAACAATTATAAATGTAAAAATAAACTATCTTGAAGTTATGTCTAAAGAAAACATCCAGTATTTATGAAAGACCGTTGAAATATAAACTTTCAAGGGGCTGTAAAACCTAAGTAAATACGATATGATGTTTCAGTACCTAACATACATTTATAACAACAACTACCGTAATGTCCCCAAATTTAAAAGGTTTTACGATCAGCAGATGTTTACAACATTCCGTTATGGTGTCATTTTGAAAATCGTGTAATATCTGTGTTTCTTGATACGAACAAGCACCTAACATACGACTTTCATATATTTACTGTGTTCAAAGTTCCCTGTCATAAATGCGTGAAAAGTTTTGAGAATTGAAAATGCCATTATGGCTGATCTAGTGTCTATCTTGAAAATCTTGTTCTCCTCCAGAATGGTTAGTCATAGAAAAATGGGATTTTCACCATAAGATTCGTGCGTACTTTGTTTTGTGTATGCTAAAAATTTTAGACACGAAAAATTATTTTATGTGGGAAAACAATCTTCATCTTGATTTTTTTCCATCAAATATATTTTTTATAATTTCTCCTACATTAAAGAAGACAGAGATTTGAAATGACCTTAAAAGGATAACACATTATATTTACCATCCCATGACAATGCCACTTTATATCCCAACCGAATTCAGTTGGCATTCATATGAAAGCCATCACCCATTGCTTATCGTTTAATTTCTCATTGCTTATCGTTTAGTTTATCATGCCGTTTTGTTTGTTATATTGGGATCATAGCAAATGGTAGTTTAAGAATTGAAATGCTTTCAGTTTATATTCATAGGAGATATGAATGCAAACTGAAAGCAGTTCAATGCTTTAATGTCTAGACATTTCTGAAAATATTTTCAATCGTCAGATATTTACAAGGTGGCAGCCATTTTGAAAATCTTGTAATATATATTTCTCATGATCCGAACAACTAACAAATCAACTAAAGACAAACAATTATTTGATATGTTCAAATTTATTATTGCGTATGGATTAAAAGTTTTGAGAATAAAAAATCCAAGACAGCTGATCTGGAGGCCATCTTGAAAATCTTGTAATTGCATCTCTAAAAATGCTAGGTCACAGGAAGATTGAGTTTTCATCAATAGACTCTAGTTGTTTCCCATTGAAACTGTGCATGCCAAAATCAATGGATACAAAATAATAGGTCAGCAGCGGCCATCTTGAAATATTGTTCCACAATTTTTTTTTTTTAAATTTTCCTTCATCAGAAAAAACAGAGACATGACAATGAATGATTCCTGTATAAAGTTTTGATTTTCAGACATTTCCAAGATGGCCGACATGATAGCCATTTTGAAAACTTAAAATAGCTAATATATCTCATGATCAGATCAAAAAATTAACACAGGACTTCAAAAACATTTGATGTGCAGAAATTTCTTGTCATGTACACCTGAAAAAGTGATGGCTGGTTTGGTTTCCGCCTTGAAAATATTGTTATTACACCTTCAAAACAACAGTTGGTTGTACAGATTATGGCGTTCGCTTCGTGCTGGTAGACTGGTGCTAGAATCCCAGGTCATGGGATCAAATCCGGATTGAGTCAAAACTAAATATGTTAAAATAAGGACATCTTCTCGCTAACTACATAGTGCTCAGCATTACTGGGAAAGAGAACTGGTGCGCTCGGTGTCAGGATAATGTGACCGAGTGAAGTAACATGTCAATGTGTCTGCGGTGTGATATTTCACTGAGACAGCACTATAAAGT
>JAUMGZ010033526.1:0-19532 GCA_032359645.1 Pododesmus macrochisma | reverse complement strand
GGCCTTAACGTCCATCTAGTTAAAATAGGCCAAAAACTAAATATTTGCATTTGAATATTTTTGACCCCAGGGTCATGCCTTGGTTCTTCATGCCCTTAAGTCATTCCATAACAAAGCATTAAACACAAGGCTAAGAAGATTTTTGAAATTTTGTTAAATTTCCACCCATTTTGGCCCCCTGGGGGCCCAGTCCCTTCATTTGAACAAATCTGAATCCCCTTCCCCTAAGGATAGTTCCTACCAAGTTTTGGTCCAGATGGACTAATAAAAAAAGCTCAAGTCTGTCATTAATAGCACTGAAATCATACGCGACAAAGCTGCAGTATCCTTATACATCTGTATACCAAATTTGAACAAAATGGGACAATATTTAAATTTCGACCAATCAGAGGCCACAGCCACCATCTTGGATATCAGATGCACAAAAATCAAATGCAAAGCAATTAAGTTCACAGTGTCGTGATACATCTGTATACCAACTTTGAACAAAATAAGAAAATGTTGAAATTTCGACCAATCAGAGGCCATAGCCGCCATCTTGGTTATCAAATCTAAAAAAGTTTTACGAGATCAAGTTTGCAGTGTCCTTATGCATCTGTATACCAAATTTGAACGATATCGGACAATGTTGAAATTTCAACAAATCAGAAGGCAGCTGTATTTGGTCACGTGATATGCAAATGAGATAAAAAAATGTTCAATGCTCTTCTTCAAAGTATAATGAACACTGTGTGCAAATTTCATGTCAATCAGGGGAATAGTCTATGAGATTTCCCTTAAGGTAAATGCCAATTCGAAAAAATCGAAATGGCTGCAAATCGTATATTTTTCGACGGGAAATGAAAAAAAATGATGTGCACTATCTCCAAACCATACTTAAAGTGTATGCCGCATTTCAGAAAAGATAGCTTCAACAGTTTTTTTCAAAATCTGTGGCCACAGCTTTCTCTTAAGGTGAATGTCAACATGAAATTCAAAATGGCCGCCAATCGTACAGTGTTGAATGAAAATAAAAATTGTTTTTACGTGCACTATCTCCATACCATACCTAAAGTGTATGCCACTTTTCAGGAACGGTTTTTTCAAAATCAGTTTTTGTTTTATTGGGGTTTAGTGTCCCTTTAACTCATTTTGGTTAATATCAAGACAGTGTCTGCTTGCGACAGTGTGCACTTATGGCGACTTTTTAGTGCTGTCTCACTGAAATATCACGCCACAGACACATAGACATGATACTTCACTTGGTCACATTATACTGACACCGAGCCAACCAGTCCTTCTCCTACCCATTAAAGCTGCGTGTTAAGCAGGGAGCGAAAAGAGTGCCCAATTTTAAGGCCTTGGGATATGACGCCACCAGGATTCGAACTCGCGATTGCGGATTCTCTTCACCAGCGTACTGACATAAACAAACATGACAAACACGCTAACCACTCAGCCACCACACCGGTTTTTCAAAATCAGTGTTCAAAACTTTCCCTTAAGGTGAAAGCCAATATGAAATTCAAAATGGCCGCCAATCGTATATTTTTAGATGGAAATAAAAATTTGTTTTACATGCACTATCTCCGTACCACACTTAAAGTGTCTGTACAGCTTCAATAGTTTTTTCAGAATCTTTGTCCACACTTCATTCTGGATGGAAGGATGGGCAGACGGATGAGGTGCAAACCTATAGTCCCTCCAGGTTTCACCGGTAGGGGACTCAAAAAGAGAAAGAACCCTGATTCATTAGACTTGTATCCAGCTACTCACCTTTTATGTCTTAATGCCTGATGCAGTGTTGATAAAGGACTCACTTCATATAACGCTTCTTTTTCCTTATCTTCAAAGTAAACCTAATAAATACACAGAACAATCAATACAGACAGACAATGATGTTCAATTACTAATGAATCTAATTGCTCTACGTATGTCATATTGTTAAGACATTGTCCAAGGGAATTCAGATAGTTGGCTATTCCAATGTAAACGTGTTAATCCGGCCGATAACTCTTGCATTTTATGTAATAACAGTCGTAATATTTACGAAAATAAAAGAAAAATAGTTTCATTTAATTCGTATAATAACATAAATATAAGAATTGAAATGTGAGCAAATTTCAAGAGGTGATGATTATAGTTGGATCAAGTGCACACTTCATGAACTGCTTAGAAGTTTGTTCACTTATTTTGAACGGGGACCAACTATAATTATAACCTCATGAATTTTACTAAATCACCATTCAATTCTTAAATGAAGCAAGGTCTATTGCAAAGGCAAACATGACATCTCACAGGAGAGATCAATAGATTTAAAGTTTAATTCTACAGAGCAACACTATACAGTAATATACCTGAAGTCTCTCAGGTATGTACTTCTTGTCTGTGTCCCAGGGAAGCTTGTCAACTTGATGTCCAAACATCATCTGTATGTGCTGCTCAAATCTGTAATAGATCAATGGAAACCTGTTATAGATACAATGTAAATTTGTTATAGACACATTGAAAATATATAGACACGGTGTAAACCTATTGGGCCAAATATATAATGTCTGTTTCCTCTTAAACAACCGACCCACTAAATTGCCTCTACTCAAGATACATTATTGTGCAAATTAGGCTACCATAAATCATCATCTGAATAGTGATTTAAAGAATATGCTTATTTCATGCAAGCATCTTGTTAACCTGGACTGTTCTCAACACATGCAGTTTTAAGGATACAATAGCATGCACAGAGAGGCTTGTCATGATCAACTTGTATATGCCATATTGTCTAGCCACGATACATATGCATTCTCACCACAACATTGGTGTGAGTCGACCTTGACTAGTAAAGACAACATATTAACAGTGACATGTTGATGAGTTCCAGTGATGACTCAGTGTTTAACAGCAAAAGAAAATGCAGTTCTTAAACATGTGCAGACTGATGAAAACATTGTGTTTAGTTTTTTGTTGTTGTGAAACTCGATCTCCTGTTTTATAGTGAGACACTATTTATTATCCTCTTCTCAAACCTGATGTATATAAATTACATTTGATGCGAGACTTGAATAATTCTGTTTTTCAGATGGCAATAATGCTTCCAAAAGTGTTGTTGTCACTTGCTTAATTATTAACTTCACGGAATGGCTGACATTTCAAACCCCCCTCTATTTCATAGTCAAGTAAGTCTGTCAGTCAAGACTACATTATCATGACGAGCTCTCTGCTGACGAGGACTTGATGCCCAAAACAGCTATAAAATTGAATACGCTGAATATAACCTGTCTTTAATAATAGTACAATGTAAACTATGATGTTACTGCTAGTTTGGCTTCCTTTCCCTCGTGTGCTTGATATCTTATCGCTGTAAGAGGGTTTGGATTCCTAACCTTTCCCTCGTGTGCTTGATATCTTATCGCTGTAAGAGGGTTTGGATTCCTCAGTGACATAGACAGCTGTGCAAGATGGAGCTTAAGTTCCTGGTAGGGCCATCAAAGTGAGACAAGTTGAAGGTAAAGGTTAAACAAAGATTGGCATCTTCTTCTGTGTATTGATTTTAACTACCTGTACAATCAAGATAACCATGTAACTTCTGAGAAGTGTAGGTGGTATTAATGCCATTGTATGAACTCATTCTCTTTCCCAAATTATCTCTTTTGCCTTATTTATTTTAGCATACCTATTGCTGCTTCTTTCCTATTCTATTATGGGGTTTTTCTCCTTTGGTTTTTGTCACAATACCGCTAAATGAGTGTGGAAGTGACATTAAACCCAAATTAAACGGACAAACCCTTATGGCTTTGACAGTTAACTCTTTTTAAACCTTGAACCTCAAATGGGGGAGATTTATAGGTGTTGTGCGAGAGATTTAATGTTTTACCGTAGTAAGAAGTAATAGGAAAAATACACAGTAGTAAATTTCACGGGCTAGATGATGCTTAAATAGCAAGAATTTTAGTCTAAAAATAGGGATGTGACTATTTATGAGGGAAACTTGGCAGGTATGCACATATACACAAAACACTTGTATAATTTACGTTATGTATATCAGCTGTTTCACTACAACAGAGAACAATTGCTTCATTCTTATTTATGATTAAAACTTTATCTAGATCTAGCAACCTGCTCTAGTGAACACCTCTATAAAGAGACCATCTGTACATAAAGACCACTAAAATCAGGTCCCTTGAAGTCTAATTACACTTTTTACCTATATATAAAGACCACCTCTATATAAAGACCACCTCAATTTAAAGACCACCTCCATATAAAGACCACTTTTTCTGGTCTCTTGGGTCTTTATAGACAGGGTTGACTGTACCTGTGTTCCTCTTGAAAGTCTTGTATGAAGTCTGTTTGCGTGTGCTCTGGGTACAGGAATAAGACTGGCCACACTAGTTTGTTCTCCGAGTCTAAGTGAACCTTGGAATTTACGGCATTAGGAAGGTCCAGATTTACTAAGAGTCCAGGATGTATCTTAGAGTCCTGATCTGTAATCTTCAGACCGGCTAACTGTACTCCTCTAGTCTAGAAATAACAATTGTATTCTTCATGTTATCACGAGTCTCAACAAATTCTATTTCACTTAGTCTTTTTGGAATCATTTTCAGACTTTGCCTCTGTAAATATAAGCCATCTATGCTTTCATCAGGACAATCTAATTAAAATGAAATCCTGAAATGCTCGGGATTTAAATTTGTTGAACATAAATCAGATAATGAGCAATAAAATAAAGAGGATTGCTTAAAGTAAATTTTTCTTTTCTGGTCACAATGGCCGAATTCCATTCAAAGTTATTTAAATGAACAGCTAGACATGTTGAAGATTACACACAAGGTTTCACGTTTATTACACTACATTGAAAACTATAGTGAACACTGACAGGCAGACGGTCTATGGTTTATATGCATGATCTTATGCATATCTATCGGACACGTCCACCTTGCGCCTTTGGCTCAAGTGGACTACTAAAAACTATTTTCTTGATGATTTTTATAACTAAATTCTCTTGGTCCTTGACACTTGTGTGCCTAAATTATTGCCAGCTGTAATTGATGTGACAAGAAAACATGTATAATCAAATGACAAAAATACAGGTGTTCAGGTAGTGTAGTGGTTTAGCAGCTCGCTTCTAACCCTGGTTCGATACGTGGTGTCGTAAGTGGGATAGTACAGGATCGCCAACCTGAAGGCATGGGTTTCCTCAAGGCACTCCGGTTTCTTCCCACAGAAAGTATCCACTCCCGCTACCATCCGTGCCAACGAGAGAGATTTCAACACAAGTTGTAAAGACTTGTTATTTAATTGTTGTAAAATAAATATTGTTTAAACTTAATGACAATACACACGTGTATTTCTTTAATAAGAGCCACGTCCTCAGCCAGTTGTTTTCTCTCCTTTGCTTCCTCTTTACGTTTATCCTTTTCTTGTGTTTTCTACAACATCGACAATAAAATAAGAAATCTATGCGACAGAACAGGTCTTTGAACTTTAACCTAAAATGATGTAGGAAAAAATAAAAATCTTTTGTTTCATTATCTAAACATTTGAAAAGTTACCATTCTTATTTCTTTAGCATGCGGACACATGGGTAAATCAGTACTGCTTCAGGAAATGTTCCTTGATTTCCAACAAAACTTAAGCCTGGGTAATGATTTTTGTAAAAGCATTTGATCAGTTCGGTTGAGACTTATATATAAATTACAACTTTGTAAATTATAAGGTTTCCAAGTTTTGTAATTTATCAATGATTAGTACTTCAAACATTTTACAATAAGTCAATACTAATTGGCTTAATTAAGTCTTCTTCAAATAAGTGTGTCTAACCTAAGCCACATTGTCTAATCATGGTCATTTACATACAAACCGTTCAAGTATCTTCTGGTTCATATGTCATTTTGTGAATTTTGTAGAATTTAAACATAATTTGTTTTAGTTATTGCACAAAAACCTTTTCTCACATAGTGTCCTATTGTAATCAATACTATGGTCACCCTCAATGAACATTGGATTATCTCCCCTAATGTTTGATTATCTTCTTTTCCCTTTATAGCGACATTGTGATAATAATACTGTATAAGTCTCTACAGTAAGTTTATACACAATAAAAGAGTATGACATGTATCCATTACCAAACACATATCATAGGGTTCTTTAAACAGTACATATACATTTGTACCTTCAATTGCTCAGCTTTATATTTCATTTCTAAAACTTTCTCATCTTTTGGGTTTATCTGAAATGAAAAATTACATTTCTTTATAATTTAACTGATTTTCAACTTCTCAAAACTATAAGCATTCCTCAGTTTGTTTTTTTCCAGGTCAAATTTTCTCAGGTAAGTAAACTATAAGTTTAAGTGATGATAACTTTGTAAAGTACAATGATGTGCAGATGATAGCCACCACACACTAGTTTTGCTTTCAAGATTGAATACTTACTAACAATGCAGCATTACACCATCTGTCTACTTCATGGTATCGCCTCATCTCCATACAACATTGGGTTCCTGGCAAAAACATCAAAGATAAACATATACCGCATTTGATCTAATAAGCGCCCATGTCCCTATAAGCGCCCCTCCCTTTTCAGCACCTACAGTCCTGTATAATAGATAATATTCATTACGAGAGAGCACTGTAGTACATTTATACACAGTGTTTGGACTCATAATATGGTTCTAATAAGTAGACCCTCTATTTTTTCTAAAAGATTTAAGTGCCCTGAGTGCTTATTAGGTCAAATGGGGTCAATAATATCGGTGTTGTATACATTAAGTTTTATATGTACATATATTGACATAATCAAAAGGTCAAATGACCCCCTGCTGGTCCCATCACTTTACTTCTGTATCTCACAATTTGAATGTTCTCCCTGTAAAAGTTAGTTGAAATTCGTCCAGTAGTTTTAGAAGAGTGGTCAACATATTTGTCTGGAGCTTGTATTAACTTTCACTGAAAATGTGTAACCAGTTCTTTACCTCAGTGCCATGCCTTGAAAAAATCTGGTTCACCATTTCTTAAGGTATTCACAAATTACACAAGTACTACTCAGACAAAATGGCCTCTCGTAAATTTCATCTGAAAAGAGTACTAAAGTGAATTCAGCTTAGCAAATTTTCATGCGAGGACATTTTGCCTGTGTAGTATTAAAGTCTAGTTCTTACAGGGCTCAATTTAGACTATGGAATTTAGAAGCGAAATGTAAACTTATATTTTATATTGACTGTGAATTATAACTAACCTGTAGAACTTGCTTGTCATTTATGACTTAAATAACTGTTTACAAGTGTATCAGGATTTGTTCAATAAATGAATAAATACTTAACAGGGATTTGAACGTGCTGTTGATTTTGTTTTTAAAGATTATTACAAGTGTTCATAAATCTATTATGATAAATAGTCTTGCTATAAGTATAATGCCAGTTTTCGTTTCCATTTTGTTATTTGCACACATGTTTATCACACTACATGTACTCAATTGTTTCTACAGATTTAGTAAATATCTAAGAGAAATCCACAGTTGTTTCTTACAAGCGAAACCTGTGCTGAGAGGATGAGATCATTTGCTGGAAAACTTCTTTTAGTTTGACTGAATTAAAAAGCATCTGGTTTCTATTTTTGCCTTGCGGTTTATCATTATCATTCTCCTGAACAATAACAATGTCAGATAATTAGAAAGTTAATGTATTTAGCTAGACGTTGAGCATTTGGAAAATCCATTGTGTCAGGATTTTTCTCGAACCGTCAACATTTTTTATACATTTTCTTAGTCCCTGCTACGCTTGAACAAGTGATTATCGGTATGAGCCTATACAAAACAAAGCGCTTGCATGATTATGAGCAGATATATTACATACTGGACAGGACTGCACAAAAACGACATGTAACATACTGGATAATATAGTCAAACTTAGTCGCCAAAACGGTGCCTTTAGTGTAAATATTTGCAGCCATTTTTCAATTTTTAGGCACAAATGCGAACAATTTGGTCACAAATTAAGCCCTGTTCTTGTGATCATAAGGAGATTTTTATTTGAATATGTATGAATCCCTTCTCTCTTGGATGCCTCCTACCAAGCTTGGTTGAAGTTGGTCCCATGGTTTTGGAGGAGAAGTTGGAAATGTGAAAAGTTACCATATTTGCCTTGTCGAACAACATGACCAAGTTTATATACTGGTACACCATTTTGCACAACTTTTTTGTGGTTGTTGCCTTGATTCTGTTGTTAAACATTTGGGTCCCTGCTATGCTATGTGAATACATGAATATAATTATTTTAATACTGTATAGACATTTCTTTTATAATCAAAATCATCTTTTCATTAACTTACCTTTAAGAATAGCCTTGTGATGGTCAGGTTTAAACTTTCTAGCAAACACACAGTCTCGCAGAGCAGTTTTGTAGTTTTCTTAAAAAACAATTCTAAATTATATACACCCTCACAATTAAAACATACCCCAAAAGTTAAGAATATTCAAGAAATGACAGAATATCTAATCCAACAGAATTTTGAATAAACACATGCACTAGAATAGATCACAGTACCTATATACAGGAGAGATAACTCAATCAATAGTAGAAATAAAATATATATAATTCAGATAGATCAAAGCTTCTGAATCAGATATATGATAAAGAAATTCTGAAATGTGTTTCCACTTCATATGAGATTAATAAAACTTGTCCTGAATTTTTCATTTTAGCTTGCCAAACACTTGTTAAAATGAACAAGAGGCTCCATTGGGCCTTAATGTCCATCGGGCGGAAATAGGTCTATAAGTTAATTTTTGGTATAGGAATAATTTTGACCCTAGAGGCATTTCTTGAATAAGCTTAATTGTTATCCATGCACTAAAATTACTAAATACTAAAGCAATAACCACAAGATCTTCTAGTTTATCATTATAAGATTTTTGAAATCTTGCAAACTTTCCCAATTATGGCCCAAAGTGGCAAAACCTCATCATTTGAACAAGAGGCCCATTGAGCCTGTGTTGTTCACCTGGTTTCAAGATACCTTGACTTTTGACTTTAACATTTGAAATAAAACTGCTTCAAAATGTTAAAATGGAATGTTCACCATTAATAAGCAGACATGGAAGTCAGAAACTTCATTTGTACAATATTGAAATTTTGTTGAAATCTGCTCTTTCATTTCTGAGATGTGGTTTAAATGCACACAGTCAAATTTACCCACTTTGGCACTACCCACTAGTTCTGTGGGGTCAGAGCCCTGCCCACCTAGTCCCTGGGAGATCAGAGACTTCAGTTGTACATTCTATTTTCCCTTCACCTAAGGATGCTTCCTGCCAAGTTTTGTTTGAAATCTTCCCACAAGTGTCTGAGGCGATACTATTTAAAAGCTTACAGCTAAATCTACCCCTTTTTGCCTTGCCAACCTGTCCCCTGTGAGTAAGAGACTTCATTTGAACTACAGCCAAATTTACCCCTTTTTGCCCCACTCACCTGCCCCCAGGGGGTCAGAGTTTTCATATGTACAATCTTGAATACCCTTCCCCTAAGGAAGCTTCCTGTTAAATTTGATTGAAATCTGCACAGTAGATTCAGAGGCGATGTGATTAAAAGGTATACTGTCAATCTCACTTTTTTTTTTGGCCCCGCCCACCTGTCCCCTGGGGGATCAGAGACTTCATGTGTACAATCTTGAATCCCCTTACCCTAAGGAAACTTCCTGTTAAATTTGGTTGAAATCTGCTCAGTAGTTAAAGAGGTGATGTTATTTAAAACAAAAGTTAAGGACGAACGGACTGACGGACAGACAGACAACGGACAGGATTTGTATTAGAAAAGTCCACAATGGACCTTTGGTCAAGATGGACTAAAATTTATGACTCAATTCATAAATATCATATGAAATGACAACTCTTTATAGATCCTTTATATATATACTGAAAGTTGCATTAGTACAACCTGGATATCAAAATGAAACTTACTTCTATACAGGAGACCGAAACAGGCCCTGACGCTCAACTTGAATGAATTTATATTTACATTTGTTTTTGACAAAATCTTATTAAATTTTTTTTTTTAGCTAAAACAAAACCAAATCACTACATTTCAAGAAAGGAAGTTTCAGATTATTGAATATTGAAAGCTAAAACCCTTTGGCAACTCCGTTGGGCGCGGGGAAAACAAGCATATAACAGTATGATGCTCTATGACAGTATTGGAGGAATAGCATTAATGAATGACAGATGGATTCAGAGTGATCAGAATAGTGCACCTAAGCTTAAAACTGTGATACTGATCAAAAAAGATTTTCTAGGATGTAAATTAAAATGAAACTTACGTCTAAACAAGATGTCAAATTTTCCCCATTTTGGTAAACCCCAGATGCCAAGCCACAACATTTAAACAAAAATTAATTCATCCCATTCCCCTAGCGATGTTTCCTACCAGATCTGATTGAAATCCGTTCAAACGACATATTACATCATATTTGTATGAGAAAAGTCCACATCAGTCCTTTGTTTTCTGAACTAAACATTGGATATAGATCAAAATTTGACTCACTTCTATGAATGTGTGCTGCTGCTCTATTGCTATATAAGATGGCATTTAAGGCCCTATTTACACTGTTACATTTAATGGCGTCTGTGTAACTTTGTATGGCGATTTTGTACATTTTCTTCTTGAATTCATGATTTCCATCTTCCTACACATAATAATGTGTAAAAAACGGAATATTCAATATATAAACAAGATGAGTGGAATCATATAAATAAAATGTTTAATTTAATCTCAATTTTGTTTGTAAAATAAGACTGATATAACAACAGCATATCCATAAACAATAATAGCTCTTTATTTCATAAAAACGGGTGAAGAGTTTTGAAGAAAATATTCTTGACTCTGTAATCCAGCCGTCTCACTATCCAGCCACTTTGGGCTGGGAACGGAGGTGGCTGGATTAACGAGGCTCCACTGTAAATCTTGAAATGCTTTCTATTCTGAGATTGATACTTCAATACTTGAAACTCATCACTGACATAGTAACAGAGACATGCAGATACATTCTTCTGTCTCAGTTGGAACTTATCAAATCATCTCAATCCTCTAATGAGGTCAATTTGATATCAATCATTCATAGGTAATAAATCAAATATTAGTACCTATATTTATTTGATATTTCACTTGATAATTTTAAGAAATAAAGTGTGAATGTTGGGACTTAAAAATATGTTACCATATTTTCCAATACAAGTATTTAACTTATCTGATCAAGTTTTCAACAACAACAAAAAATCTGATAACTTACAAAACATAACTTAAGATGGGTATATACATGTACACCAATAAACTAGGAACACATTTATAAAAATTTATGAGATGACAGAATTGATGGAGCTTGAGTGTAACCAACCTTTAATTTCTCATTACTCACCAAAAAGTCTTCATAGCTAGCATTGTTCTGCTTCCGTAACCAGGTAAATGTGTCTTCGACATTCCACTTGACTACCTTTCTGCTTTCTGATGATGCGTTTCTGTTCAATAAGATTTTGAAGACAAATTCTTTAACCAACTCAACTAAGGATGTTGTTTGTGAAAAAGTAGAACATTTGTTTGAGAATTTACCTATAAAGCTCTTAGCTGAACATTGACCGTACTGTGTAGATCCCTAGTGAAAAGACATTCCATATTTGTTCAAAATTGATCAAGACAATTTCAGAGAATTTTTTTTAAAAAAAATTTAAAAATTCATATATAAGAAAAAAAGAGGAATAAGTTTTACATATTGGGTCCATTCTTATCTGTTACAATGTTACATTTTCTGTACAACTTACTTGTTATTATGAAAATAAAGCATTAAAACAAAAGTGATTGTAAATTAATTGAAAAAGACAAACAGTTATTGGTTGGATCTCATTGACACTTACTATTTGACAAATCAATTATATAATTGGTTCCAGTTTTCTATTAATTTCTTATCTTTTCTTCATATAATTTGTAAAATCTGAAAATTGTTCACACCCATCAGACATTGTTTTACAATCAAGAAAAAGGCAAATTTCTCCATCTATTGATGCAACCATTTTGACCATGTGGCTTTATTCTTATTGAGTAGCGTCCCTTACAAAATTAGGTTTATTTGGCTTAAAAGGGAAAGATTTGTTTTATAAGAAACTTTTACAAAGGATGAAATCTGATGCGTTGCAAATCAATTATTTGAAACAACTGGCCAAAGTAATAAGTCAATCTTTTAAAAACTATATATAAATGGCCCATCCCTGTGTAATTTACCTGGTTTCAATCATTTTCTTTGCAGCCTCTGCATATTTGAACAATTGTTTTTTAGCATCTCCAGAGAATTTTGGTTTTATTAACTTGACAGGAATATCATTCATGATCTCCCTGTACATTGATTGCGACACTTCTGGGGTACACTTTGACGGAAGTAACGGGTCAACGCCTTTATCCACCACCTTACGCTCCAGTAACCATCGGTTAAAAGATTCTGTGGGCCCAGATATCCCTGCTCATCAAGATAAGTTTAAAGTAAAAATAGGATATCTTGGTTTTTTATGTAAAAGAAACAAAAAGAAGTAAAAATATTTTTAATACATTAACTGTCTTTCGACCTGCCACTTTGTTATACCCAAAGATTTTACAGAACACACTTAATTATTCACTGAAAGAGTTTATGATGAGCAAACAAGAAAAACACAGCTAATCTATAAAATAATAATAGGCTTTTTTATATTTAAGATTCAATAACAAATTACACAGATACCAGTATCTACACTCTGTTATATACTAGGGGAGATAACTTTCATGTACCTTCTCTGGCATGACATAGTTCCTGATAGTGCGTCCGTAATTTCAACAAGAATTGTGCTCTCAGTATCTCTATGTCAGGGTGTGGAGGGGGTAAAACACACGGCGGCCTCTCATAAATCACTACATTGCTTGGGATTTCAAAATTCCAGTACGGGCTGAAGATATAAAACAAAATTCAAAATTATGGCAAACTGTTCTTAAAAATTGAACTGCATATGTATAAGACCTTACAAAATTGATGATTTGTTTCTCAGACATTTTTTGTAAATTTATATCATGGAAGAGAGCAATCATTTCTATATGAGATTCCTAAAACTTTGAAACATGATATATTTAATGCATCATTGCCTCCGTTTTTCTTTTCTTTTCTACCTTGTTTTGATATGTGAAATAATAAGAACAGAAAGGAATGTCAATAAAATTGTGCTATGATGGTACTTAAATACACAAGGGAGGGTCTGAGAAACTAATATTTCAAAGAAATAGTCAAAGTTTGTGGCCTTTAATTCAAACAATGAATACACTACTCATTGTACATGTTGTAGAGTTCTTGTCTGTAAATATTTATGAAATACAATACCACAATATTTTGATATAATAAGATGAATATGAACATTTAAATATAAATTGTTTATAAACATACGTGTACCTATATGTAAAAGCCTGTCGTTTTGTGGGACTAAGTGGACCATTGTCCGTACTACTCCTTCTCTTATCCCCCACACTAGGAGGGATATCAATACTGGGTCTGCTAAGTCTGACATCCCCCTGGTGGACTAACTCTGGTCCTGTTCCAATACCCAAGGGATCTGTCAACAAATCACTCTGAAAGAGGAAATCAACATAACATATATTAAATATGTCATATTTTAAACACTAACTCTTAGACTTGTGTTAAAGGTTGATAAGTCTCTCTTATTCTTCTGATTAAAGTGAGAATTGAGCAACAAAAGTAAGAGACTAATATTACAGCAACATGCCAAATGAACCTTGGCATCCATCTGTTTTTTAAACTTTGTGTGCAATATATTTATGTTTAACAAATGCCCTTATGATACAAATTGATTATAGGTACATGTGAAATGTCAGTGCTAAGTCTCATTCTGTTCAACAGAAAAATATTTTAACTTTACTCTTTCTTGTGCCCCTTAATGTCTATATCACTAGATGTCTCCTAATACAATCCATGAGACACAACATCACATGTACAGTACTAGTACTACCATATTATAATTTGAAACAAACAATGTATTTAGGTTGAGTTTTACCGGTGAACTATTTCCACTGTTGGGCATGTCCCAAAGGGACTCATTAGTCATCTTATTGAAGTAATAAGGTCGCTTTTCTCTGTTGCTCCAGAACTTTCGCCATCCTGCCTGGAGAAGTTCATCAGGTAGATCATGTACAGGGTCTGGTGACATTTGTTGTTGGAAAGAATCCTGCCTTGCGTACTGATGATTGATGTTTGATTCAGATGATGGACCTGGGGTACCTTCTGGGGTCTTAGAGGCTATGGGAGAGTCTTTTCCACCGTTTTGAGCAACTGGTGGTTGCTGTTCCATAGTTCTAAAAAATCAGTACAAAATAGTTTAAAAGCTGTTTAATAATACACACATACATGTATAAATATATACCACAATTGCAAGTTGACAAGGGCAGGATTTTTTGGTTTGTTTTATTGGGGTTTTATGTCCTTTTAACTCATGTATAAGTCATATTGAGACAGTGTCTGCTTGTAACAGTGCACATGGTGACTTTATACTGCTGTCTTAATGAAATATCAGACCCATGGACATATACAGCACTCTGTCACACTGTCTTGACACCAAGCAAACCAGTCCTCCTCCTACCCAGAAATGCTGAGCGCTTTGCAGGGATAGAAAAGATCGCCAAATTTTAAAGTATTAGGTTTCGACACAAACAGGATTCAAACCAGCACCTGAGATTGTAGAACCAGTCTACCAGCAAGATGCAAATGCTCTACCTACTGAGGCACTGTGTTGGTAGGGCAGGATTTGATTGCTTATCCATAAATTAATTGTTGAGTTAAGTTGTTAAATGGTAGTTATCAAACAATGTGAATGTAACATATATGTCAGTTGAAACCATACATATATCAGCTTATCATTTATTGACATTACTGATCCTTTGCAATAACAGGGGATTTTAATGCATTGATGGAGTCATGTTATGGAAGCTATATAAGCTAGCCTGGTGTGCTGAATACAGTGGGTAAATACACATTGAAAAAATATGTCAATAAATCAGTTGGGAACAATTCTTCAGGCTTATTTGAAATAATTCATTACTTTCCCCCAAAAATGTTTAGCACAATGCAACAACCATAAAACAATAATAGATTTGCATGTGCTATCCTTGTGGGTTTTTTTCTGCTGATGACAATAGCTTTTATTTGTTACAATTCTGTAGGGCTAAAATTAGTCATATTACATCAAACGCCGCATCATCTAAAAAAACAAAACGCTGAGTCTGATGTTATAGGACTAGACTAAAATGTTTGCTTGTAATTTGTGTTTGTTTAATTATTTGATTATGTTGATGTTTGTTCAAATTTAGTTTGGCAAGATTTATGTCATCTTCCAAATATTAGTAGGCAATCTCTATAAAGCTTTTAAGTTCATAACTTGTATTCAAACTGGTGTAACTAAAATCCAAGTCATTTTCCATTACTTTTTTACTTATTCATAAGTCTGTTCAATCTACTGACTAGACACAGCTGTGCATTACTTTTGATTTCAAACACTTATTATTGTCACGACAATTGACTACTTGCAGAAACTATTCATCATAACTAATAATTGAGTTTGAGGTTTTGTGTCAAAACAATATTAATCCAAGTTTTTAATCATTAAAAACATCCAAGTTTCAACAACAACAAAAAAAATTTCGTGAAATGTAGCAAGTCAGCCAATGATAGCTATTTAGATCATCACTAGAAAATGCACTGTAAACGGGCACTCCAGCTTAGTCCAAGATGCTAGTAGGCCACAGCTTTAGCCTTTACAGAACACATAACACTGTATGATGTATCAGTAGTACGTGTTACTTTCATTTTGATTATTTCAATAAATATCTTCTGATTGCGAATACCTTCAATCACATTTAATCAACTAGCTCATGTTACACAATATGCACCATAAAATGATGGTATTTTTCTGTTACATTCCGCATATCAGTGCAAAATAGACAGACTAGACTTTCTGTGGCAATCGAAGTAACGCCATCAGCGCAAAATACATTTTGGTGCGTACAATCTTACATGGCTTTATTTACTTTAAAATGGAACGAATCTACATTATATGTAAATATACACAAAAACATATTTAAGAAAAAATAAATAAATGGCAACATTTCTTTTTACATAAAGATGAAATATGTATTCATATCGTAATTATGTTTCAGTTTCTTTAATATTGGTAAAAATGTGAAACGCCTTTCGTATTATTTTTTCATAACATATACTAACCTAGAAGCCCGTATGTTTGGAATGGCCTAATTGACAAACAGGTGCGCGGGAATATTTGAATTCGACGGTAGGCTTCGAATCCGATAACCAACGAATAGCTACATGTGGCATACATATCTATCTATGCCTCCTGGCCTAAGTTATAAAACAGATCAGGGAATTCAATACCCAGGGTGTGAAAAATCTAAAGAAATTTCGTTTTCAAGGTTTTGAGCCTTTTTCAATATCATCATATATATATTGCATTTTGCAATTTAAATTCTCGAGGGAGCATTCCTAATGATAACAGATTTATCATAGGATACTGTATACAGATCCAGAAACTTTAATTTTAATACTTAATGGGAAATCGAGAATTTAAATTTGAATTGAATTATGGGAAAACTTAGAGAGAGAAAAGGACATTATCTTAATAAAATTGGTAATTTCTTAAACTTGAATGAATACATGAAAGTCTCGGCGTTTAGCCAGTGTATTTTGTGACATTGTTGATCAAATCACAGAACTATGATATTATGAATCAATTCCGAAAGGTGAACATGCAAGGGTGTCCCTGTCCAGCTCAAACAGAACCGTCATAAAGAAGTAAAAAAATGTAAATAAAGGAGTGTATATATGTTTGTAATCCAGTGATTTTTCCTACAAGGAGCCTGAGGCAGAGTTGAAAGTTAAGTGTCGTATATTGAATAGTGTTAACACGATTTAAAATGTACTTCTGCTTTCAAAGGTTCAAAGGGACTGATTTAGTCCCAGAACGAATGTGCTTCATAGAATAGGCACTGTTGCCAGTGACGTATCACAGGGACTTGGCACGCCTACTCGACCGCAGCCCTATTTACTAGCTTTTTTGTTGTTATTATTTGAAAGGTGATTCGAATAGTATTAATAAAAAGGGACGTTTTATATGCATTTTCTGGTGTATTTTAAAGTTTAAAAGTTATAGCTTTATATTTTTGTAAATACTTAATGCTGTGGTCCAAACTCTTTGTCAATACACGTAGGTAGAGAAATCTAGTGCTTTGTAAGTCTCTTGATACCTTAATTTACATTGTATTATATAAAATTACAAATCGATATGTTACTGATAAAAGCAACAATTCTTATATAATATATCATTATTGTATTGTATATCGCGGATATAGGTAAATAAAAACTGAAACATAATATACTTCTTATTTATCCCCCCAAAAAATCAAGAAAAGTGTGTGGTTTAGAATACAAAAATGAAATCTGAAACATGCCTCTAATAAATACATTATTATTTAAAAGAGGAAAGAGACACTATACTGTGTGAGACATCCACGTCCATACCTTAACCTATCCTTCAGCTGACTGAGATTGGCGTACCATCTTTTTTTTAAACTTTGATTATAACCTTAAAAAGTATAGTGAAGTCACAATAATAATCACCATCTATATTTCCCCCATTTCCTGATGAGTTCATTTTTTAATCAACACAATAAATAAGCATCGATAGAACATTTAGAAAATTATAACAAATATACATACGGCAATTACATATTAACATCGAGGAACATTATAGATTTAAATCATAAACAATTACAAGATCCGCTGTTTTGTATACTTTAGACTTTTGTTGTTGTTGTTTTTGTTGGTGGTGGTAGTGGTTGTTGGTGTTGGTGCTGGTGGTGGTGGTTGTTATGTCACCCCAGACTTTAGTCGGGTGACACGTTGCTATTGTTCCGTTTCTCTGTTCTTCTTCTTATTTTTCTTCCACCTAATTCTTGTCCGAACTAGATCTCAGAGACTACTTGGTCGATCTACATGAAACTTCACAGGTACTTTCCGCTTGACTTTGAAATTTACATGCAACTTTTGGATTTGCTGAATTTGGTCATGTGACCGAATACTGCTGCACCCTGATTGGTCTAAATTTCAACATTGTCGATTTCTTTCAAATGCATTAGTACTCTGCGAACTCAATCACGGGTGAATTTTTTGTGATTTCTTAACCAAGATGGCATCCATGGCCTCTGATTGGTGGAACTTTCAACATTGTCCAATTTCATTCAAATTTGACATACAGATGTTTTAGGGCACATGCAACAAACTTAATCGCATTTGATTTTTTTAATCTTTAACCATTGCCTCTGATTGGTCGAGATTTCAACATTGTCCGGTTCGTTCAAATTTAGTATACAGATGTTTTAGGACACTACGAACTTAATTGCGTTTAATTTTTATTGGATTTTTAACCAAGATGACGAACATGGCTTCTGGTTGGTCAAATTTTAACATTGTCTGATTTCATTCAAATTTGGTATTCATAGGTATTAGAACACTGCGAACTTAAGTGTGTATACTTTTTCCATATAATAACGAAGATGCCGACCATGGCTTCTGATCGAACATAAAAGCGGGGTTTGGTGTGACATTTGCTTTTGCTTGCAATATATAGCAACAGGCCATCTTGGCGACGGTCCTGTACGACATGCGGAGCTCTAGTTGTTGTTGTTGTCCTTGACTATTATATAAAGCAAAACCACAGGTATATGTGTAGGTATATTATACAAAAGATACATTTTCACAATTTATTTATATATTTTTAGGTTATTATGCATATATTCCCTGGTATATGTTAAACTCTAAAGACAACAGAAATTATAATTTTCTCTAACAGAACTATTGAAACATATCCTTCTTTCACATTTAACCAAACTTTTATCTTTGTTTCCGAATCTCATAAGCATCTCGGTGTGACCTTTAGCTCTAACTTCAATTGGAACAATCATATAGATAATATCATTTCTTCAACATGCAAACAAATAGCTGTTTTGCGAAAACTTAGATATAATTTATCCAGACTGGCAAAATTTAGAAAAGATATACTTAACTTTCATCAGACCACTCCTGGAGTACGCATGTGAAGTTTTGGACAACTGTGGACAGAACAACGAAGACCGACCTGAAAAAGTTCAACTGGAGGCCGCTAGAATTGTAACAGGGTTGCCCGAATACACTAAACCTGAAAACATATACAAGGAAACAGGCTGGGAAACTTTGAAATCTCGTCATTCAAGAAGGAATCTCGTTCTTTTATATAGAATCAAAAACGTTTAACCCCACCATACCTTCTTGATATCTTGCCAAATCTAAACAGACAGACCTACTATAATCTCCGACAGACAGAAGACATCCAGCTCCCCATGTACGGATAAAGACAGACTGACAACTCATTTATCCCATCGACCTGTAGGCTATGGAATTCTTTGCCAGACAACATTCAACATCTCCCATCCCTCAATCAATTCA